>SNQJ01S0174604.1:0-15882 GCA_010110895.2 Picea sitchensis | reverse complement strand
TTATATTTTTAGGTTTTATTTTTTAGGATGCTTAATAAAATATGGTAGTGGAATTTCGTTCACTGGTGCGACCTCCGGCAAACTCCGGAAGTTTGATCTTCTGCAATTCTCGCGTGATGTCTTCAGGTGGAAGTCCTCCCCCTGAATCCCTTGACACTTCTGGATTACCCATTCCCGATGGTGGAGGTTCCACTTCAGTACCTGCCGGTTGGCGCCCCTTTAAAGTCTCGTTAATGGCTTCCAACGAGCGCAGTATGAGGGCTAGTTCGGGCGATGGTGGTGGTGGTGTTGGTGGTGTTTGCGGTGCCCGTGACAATGCTCCTCTGCCTCGAATTAGGAATTCATGAGGACAGAGAAAGATGAATTCACACACACTGAAATCTCTTATTCTTATCTTGCACTGAAGAACATTACATATATATATATAGCAGAGGAGCAGGTTTAACAGACTCTGATATAAACGGATCTGAACCGCTCGTGAATCTACTTGTAACAATATTATCTGATTCTCCATTATTATCTAACACTCCCCCTTAATGGAGAAATGGATTTTTTATCACAATTCACACACAATTACAACACTTTGAACATTCGTCTATCTATCTGGTCTTCCTCATCACTGAAACCCACTCTACAATCTCACGGCTTCCACTCTTTCTTCTTCCTCTTCTTCGAGCTTTCCATCGACACATTTAAAGTCAAAATGCCTCTGACCATCTTTCTTGCACTTGTATAATGGATAATTTGACAACTTGGCTCATCAGGGCTTCTGTGATAAAAGTTGACAACTATTGATGCATTCTATGAACTTGCCTTCATCTGTCAGATTTTTGCTTTCGTCTATCCTTCAGTATCTAGAAGAAAAGTTTGGATACAGAATGGCCTCAACATTCCTTTACACAAGGTGACATTTAAACATACAAATGTTTGTACTTGAAACTGGGGCTTCTAGCTTGAATCAAGATACAAGTTCTTAGTTTTTACATATCCACAGTACACACCACACATACATATAAATATATAAAAATAGAAAGACATGATTGACAGTCTACGGTGGCTTCCAACTCACAAACAGATAACACACAGTTTGAGATGGGTGCATCACTCACAATACTTTACAATGTAGCAGATCTATAAACTGGATTGAGATCTAAGCATGGACAACAGCCTTTAGACGGGGTTATTTTTCCTTTCCGTGGTTTCTCCTTCAAACACACTCCTCAACAAATGGTTCGTCCAGCATGGTCATTTTTCAGCAGCTTTCTTTTGGTTGGACTGCATAGTATACAGTTCGAGCAGCGATGTCATCTACAACAACTTCCTTCAAATCTAGCGCATGCTCACATTGGCACAGGCAACAGTGATCTGTCCCCTCAAACGCATAAGCTCATGATGATATAACGGATCTATGTCTCACAAGGGCGTCTAATGTAGCGATTGCAGGATTGCTGAATAAACAACTCACGACAACATAAAACAATTTCTTAATGACAACAAAGTTTAATATTTCAGCAATTTGAGCAATGGAAAGTGTTTTCTTATCTCAGGTGAACCACAATTCGATCATCACTTTGAACGTGCACAACAACCTCCTCCATGCACAGTGACTCCTGTAGATCTGGTGATTTCCTCCTCTTAGTGGCAAATAGACTCACGATTCTGCTATTTTCATAGCTTCAAGGGAACATGCAGAAGTTCACTGTATGCCGAATGAAATCAAGTAATAATGACAATTCTAGTGAATTGGCTCAACAATAAATTCAATTTTACATTAACACTGATGATTTGATTCTCTAGTGATCGCAGCCTCCTTCTTGCGCACTGGAAATCAGATCTGCCATGAAATCAACACAATCTCCTATAATTTGTAGATTATGCTGCACGATCAGCTGAATGACAGTTCTTCTCTTTTAGCGATATATCTTCAACTCCATTAATATGCAATGGCACCTCCAGTAGATTCACAACATCAACAATACCCAACGATATTGAATACAACGAACTCGTTTTAGAAAATGATGACTCCTACACTCTACCAATCGGAAAGCACTCCAGCATAGGCAGATTTAATACACATGAAAAAACTTCACACACCTACGCTAACCTCTGTACACAAATTTGACATTGAATTCTTCCAACTTCCTGGCTCTCCCATGAGGGAGTTAGGCCAGATCAAGCTCTGATACCAAATTAGGAATTCATGAGGATAGAGAAAGATGAATTCACGCACACTGAAATCTCTTGTTCTTGTCTTGCACTGAAGAACATTACATATATATATAGTAGAGGAGCAGGTTTAACAGACTCAGATATAAACGGATCTGAGCCGCTCGTGAATCTGCTTGTAACAATATTATCTGATTCTCCATTATTATCTAACACCTCGACCCCTTCGAGTCCTGACCATCTCGTATACTTTTACCTGCATCACCCCAAAGTTGTCAGGGTGAGCTCCAGGACGTTTCAAATTGGTGCTACTTAAACTTAGAAACAGGGTTAGGCGTAAGTTTTCTTTACTTGTCTGTAAACAAACATTACTCCATTAGGGGATTGGCTAGGTTTAGGTTAGGATTAAGTGTCTATGCTTGGTTTCTTTGCCCTTGCGAAAAGAATTATTGGTTCCCTTGTACTGTAGCTACATTATCCTGGTGATTTACTCATCACTTCCTATGCTTACTGTCCTGGTGCATATGACACCTCTTTCCTGCTTGTCCTTGTCTAAGCCCTAACATCATTAATTAACTTTAAGTTTGATTAACCTTACACTTAATAAAATAATAATTTAAAAATTATTATTAATTTAATCCCAAATTAACTTTACTTTAATTTAAGCTCCGAAATAAACAGATCTGAATCGCTCGTGAATCTGCTTGTAACAACATTACTTGATTTCCTCCATTATTCACCTCGACCCCTTCGAGTCCCGACCATCTCGTATACTTTAACCCACATCACCCCAAAGTTGTCAGGTGAGTTCCAGGACGCTTCAAATTGGTGCTACTTTAAACTTAGAAACATGGTTAGCTTAAGTTTTCTTTACTTGTCTCAGAAACGTATTATTACTCCATTATGGGAATTGGCTAGGTTTGGTTTATGATTAAGTGTCTAAGCTTGGTTTCTTCGCCTCTACGAAAATAACTACTGGTTCCTTTGTACTCAGAAGTTAATGCTATCCTGGTGATTTACTCATCACTTCCTATGCTTATTGTCCCTGTGCATATGACACCTCCTTCCCAGCTATCCTTGTCTAAGCCCTAACATCATTAATTAACTTTAAGCTAGATTAACCTTACATTCTAATAAAATAATAATTTAAAATTATTATTAATTTAATCCCAAATTAACTTTACTTTAATTTAAGCGAACTTGACCTTTATATATATAAATAAATTATTTAAATTATTTTTTAACACTTTAAATATATATAAAATAATTAAACGTACACACAAGTATTCGGGCACGCATGGGTTCCTCGTGCTCGTCTATCTTCCTCAAACTCCCTTGTATCTAACCCCCAAATTCTACACCCGCCGTACTCTTTGAATCCCTACACATCCTTCTCACTCACTGATACCCTCCTCGCATCATTCTTTCTCCTCCACAAATCTTCCTTTGCTCTGTTCATAGGTTTCCTGGATCTCCCTTTCCATGGCTCACATCCTCACCATCATTCTGAGAACTTCACTAGCACTGATTAATGTCGTATATGCTCCAATTTGTTTTGCAAAAACAAAGTATATTGATGTGGTCAATGACAATATCCAAGACTTGGAGCCCGCCTCTTTGAAATGTTGGGAACCAATCCCTTGTCAGTACATTTTGCGTAGATTACCCTCAGGTATGGTAAGAGGTATGGTTCAGTCCGCCAGCTTGTGCATGGATTCATTACCTTTGTGAAGAACACAGAGTTAATTGAGTCGAATTTGTAATGAACCTTAATTATGTTCCTCGGTAATATATGGTAATTTCCCTATTATATATATATTTTTTTGCAATGCAAATTAGAAATGAATTGTTTGTAATTCCAAATTGCACGGATTTCTCGACATCTTTGTTTTCAATTTATTTCATTTATATTTATAAATTTATTCACCTGTGCATATGCATGTAGTTAGATGGGTGTAAATGTTAGGTGTTAGGTGGGTGTATGCATATACATTGTCTTCACGTATTGCTTCCTGCTTCTCTCCGACTCAAGAAATTTCCACTTAAATTTCAGGTTTCGGGATTCTCTTATGCTCGATGCCGAGAGTTTCTTGTCCTCACGGACTCCCGATTACCAATTCTCCATTATGGAACTTTATGTGCTAGCCTCAGGCTAGACATCCCCTCATATGACCGCCATTCCATGTGACCCCAGACCTACCCTACATCAGAGTTTCAGGGTTCCAAATGTTGAACCTCACAAGTCCTTAGGGGGATCGCGATTCTTCGATCCCCAATAGTCTCCTAGCACCTTAGCCCCTTAAGCTATGCTAGTGATCCACACGGTCTCGTCAGATCAGCCATCCCGGCTCTGAGATTTCGATATCGTGACTATCGAATTGCATGAACCCTGTGTCTATGGGATTCCCGATATCTCGATGCGCCTCTTCGGACTTTAGCCCCTCTTGGCTATGTTTTGGGACCATACAACCCTTTCCCATGTGACCACCGTCATTACAATTTCTGGCGTTGGGATTCACCGGTATCCTCATGGCATAATTTTTTCGCCACCGAGAATTCTAAAATGACAATCCTCGATGCACATGTGAGCTCTCTCCATCGCTACCATTTCCTTGTCTCTATCGGTATCGTGGAAATCACTTAATTTCCAATGCAAATACCCTAAAATGCCAACTCCTCGACTTTAGATCCTTGGACACGATCCTCAAATCGAACGGTTTCAACTGCGGTCGAAATCGCTATCACTTATCTTATCAGGTAAGAGTTTCACGACTCCGTAAACCCCGATATCCAACTCCGACTCTCGGATCTCGCCACACATCCTCGCTAGGGATCTATTATTGATCCGCTAGAAATCGTGGATCGCGACTCCAACATGCAAGCGTTCTACATCCCCTAAACCCCGATATCCCGATTTCACATGTGATTAAGTCCTAATTAAAAAATTCATTAATTAATTCTTTTGAATTAAGGGTTAAGAGTTAAGCACTACGCCGAGATTTCGTAGGATCCTTTCTCGGATTTTGAGAACCGGCTGTTGTCTCGACTGGGCTTAACAAAACCCCACGACTCGTATCCCGAAGGACTCTTCCTCGACCTCCCTCTCAGCATTAATTAGGACTTAAACCCTCGCATAAATCCTAGAGATATAACGACGGGACTCCGATTTCTCCCCGATCTAACGGCTCTCGACTGCCTCCTGCATCAGATACCTCCTTTGGGATAATGATTAATTGCATGAAACTCTACATGGTGTAAAAATTTCTCTCCTTGGCAAGGTTGAAATTTTATATGGGTCTACAGTTCCTGAGATTCTTCATTATTTAAAATTTCACTAAGGCTAATACAAGAAACTAGCTTACACTGTTCTACTAATTTATACAAGTCTCTAAATTTTTCCAATCACAAGATCGCGCTCCTCATTTAGGTAAATTCAAGGGTGAAGTAGGCCTTTCAAGGTCTTGCAAAAGTCCTATTGCATTTTATTTAGTGTAGTTTGTGTAATTATTGAATCTCACCAGTCTCAAGCCTTCCAGAGAAGCTTCACTCGACATTTTCATCGATTTCAAATGTCAATCTTACCCGAAACTTCATTGACAAATATTGCTCAATTAAAATAAGTTATCACTTCTCTTTTTCGTAGTTCAATAGTTTATTTCTTTAATGGTAGCCATTTTGTGGTAAGTGATCCTTCAAACTATCTATTTTACCGCCACTTAATTTAAAGTATGCCCTTTGAATATTCGTGATGAAAACCTAGTAGCCATTTATGATCCATTTAAAGGGTATTGCCTAAAGCGGTTCTTTTTGATATATATGAGACCATTTGTTTGGATAATATAGGGGTGCTATCCTAAGTATATTCTCTGATATCAGACAAATTCTATTTGGTCGTTTAACGTAGTTTTATTTTATAGTTTAAGCATGGTCGAGTTAACACTGGTTTTGGCCCTTAGTCTTTATTTCAACTAAGACTCTCGATACCATGTAAAATCATATACTTTTAAACAACATTTACTCCCATAAGCAATTTATTTCATGATCCGAAAGCACAACTTCATAACATAACAACAACAATCTTTATAACAACAACTTCAACAACTTAAATATATCAATGAATAATGATTGCATGGTAGAATAAAACAAATACATAAATTAACAATTTACTTGGTTCTGATGCTAATTTATGTTTCTCATACCTTGTTGTTGCCTTCCTACCTCGAGCAATTGGATCAACACTGTCACAAACAAGAAAATAACTTCCCAAAAATACTGTCCTCCCTGAAAACTAGGAAAACTACCTAGCTACAAGATATCTACGGATATCCTGACCCCAGTGCCCAAAAACTCCAAAGAACTGTGCTCTCACCTGGTCAAAAGCCACAGTCCAAAACTCTCTACTCGTAGCAAATCTCATAGTCCTCCCCAATCCCTCCTCCATCTAATCCCCTTCACGTGAACCTCCTCCTTCCCTTTATTCCTCCTTCAATTCACTGCGCTATCGCTCCAACCAAGCCACTCGCCCCTCCTTCCTTCATTTCATTCCTCCTTCCTTTAATGCTTTATCTTCTTGGGATTCATAGCTATCCCTCTCTACATACGCATACCTAAACCATTTTATAATTTTTTTCATTGATTTCTTAAATTTATTTCTCAGTTCATTAAATGTGATCTGTAGTTAAATAATTACTTAGTTAACCACAATTATTTTCTTTAATTAATTTTACTTTGTAATCTTTAAGTATTTATCCAATTAGGGTCATTATAGGCTAGCATAGCAATCTTCCTAATGCAAGTACCTTATATTTTATATGTTTGACATTCTACAATTTCTATGTATTACACAAAATATTAACAACATTACTTTTTTGCACCATAACCTTGCACATAAAATAATGATCACATCACACTCTATGGTGTAGAACCTTGCACTTAAATAACAATAAAACTTCATTTGAGGTGGTCTAACACTAACACTATATTATATTTTATATCGCAATAACCTTACCTTACATTCCTTACAATAACATTCCATTACCTATATGACATCACATTCACATCTCTTTTTATTACATTGCAGTCCATTACATTCACTAGAATATATAAATATCATGATTTTAGGAAATGAAAGCATAACTAATCCAATAACAATGATATAAACAAGACAGTTGTAATAACACCGCTACATTCAATGGAATATATATAATGTCCGTGATTTATGGAAAGAAAAGAAGATCTATTCCAATAGTAATAATATTATAAAACTAAGACAACTGTAATCTAACCACCACGCCTTTTTCGTTTTACTTAAGTAGATTGACACCTCGTTATGTTACATTGCAATCCATTACCTTCAATAGAATGTTTGACTGTCAATGTATACGAAAAGGAAAATATAAATATCAATATTTTATGAAAAAGGAACAAACTTTTCGTAATAATAAAATTCAAACAAGGGACATATGACACCACTCCTTAAACACTATTGGGATTATCTGGTTTAATTTAACTATCACATCACAATCAATAAGCTAATTCTGCCATCAAATAAAACTCAACGAATGGAAACAACCGAAATAAAAATGACAGAGGTTATGGATGGAAAACAGGGGAATTTCTCAGCAGAATTTAATGCAAAACGCGGAGCAAAAATACAAGAAGACGCAGAGGAAATTCAATGCTTTACATCCAAGGACACCAGACAAAACAAATTCTCAGATCCCAAGTTACAAAACGAAAATGCTAAATGCCTATTAAGCGAATCGAATTCTCCTGTATCCACTTCTAAAATTGAAAAGCCAACGCTTCATGGCTGAATCAACATCATAATCCTACTTCAAACGAAATGTCTTAACACTCATGTAACAAATACCATAGATCGTCTGGCTGGTAAAATAAAAATAAAAGAATAATTGAAAGAAATGAAAGAAAGTCCAAACGTGGGACTCTAGTTCTAAATTCCCTTTGCTTAAGATCGTAATTGGTGGAAAGTGACACTGCCTTTAACCATCAAATCCAACCGTAAGTGAATTATGAAGGAAAATTTAGATCTACACCTTAAAATAAGATGGACGTATATTTGTTTTTCTATAAATGAAGGCTTCAGTAGGCATTGAGCCGACATACAACATATAAGCCCATTTTTGAGCTGGAAGACCTCGAAGCTGAATCTACCCATCTATAAAAGCTGTAATTGTAGTTAACACCAATGCACTGAAATATAAATTCCCTTTGAATCCTAAGAGGATTCATAAAGTTTAAGATTTAAAATTGAGTATCCACATGCATAACCCAACTAAAACCTAGTAAGAACAATAGGGAATAGAGCTCTGTGAATTAAATGTCCATAACCCATCATGGTGGAAGTATTGTAAAACTAATAGCCAGTGAAACAAGTTTTTCATTTTATCCTAGATATAAAAGGATGGAAATAAAGGTTTGACTTTTCGTGAATTCATTCTAATCTAAATTCAAGCAAAGCCCTAAAGAAAAAGATTTGAAGAAACCGGTAAACCTAACTTAAGGATCATGCACTCTACCATATATAAGGAAATCTATCAATAGGGTTTCACTCTATATGTTTCATGTCCATCAGAATCCAATGGGGTAAAATAGCACTATGTAAACATGAAATTGGACCCTAACACACTCTATTAGCTTAAATTCATGAAGTAACATCTGTGGAAATAAAAAACGTATACAACAAAATCTAAGTGGGCACAACGAGAGGATCGCATGTGATCCAAGGGAGGGTTGGAAATGCAAGATCATAAAAATTTCTTTTTATCCTAATACGTTCTATCATGCAAATGAAAAACATACTGTTGTTTTACTGACTTCCCATTCACTCCTCAGCCTTTAACTCCTCCCAGGCCACTCCCCGTTTCTCACACCTATAGAGACTGGGCTTGGCTAACACCCAAATTTCCTAAACCAATTCAGTACTCCGCTCTTAGACCTACTAGAGCTAGGGCAGGGCTACACACAATCCAAATGGTATGTTTGGGTTTCCAGCTCACAAGTAGCTACCACTCCTATTTGAGCTAGAAAATCCAAACTCCTCACAAGTAATCAAT
Source organism: Picea sitchensis (assembly GCA_010110895.2). Taxonomy (NCBI): domain Eukaryota; kingdom Viridiplantae; phylum Streptophyta; class Pinopsida; order Pinales; family Pinaceae; genus Picea; species Picea sitchensis. The sequence continues at coordinate 6,640 of SNQJ01S0174604.1, read as the reverse complement.
CAAGTCATACCTCGGCAATGGTGAACATTACGCCACAAATTATCCTCTTTCTTCCTCATCTCCCTTTTCTTTTATAGAGCTCTGAGACCACCAACTTCTTCTCCTTCTAATTCTACATTTTAATTTAAGTTTCCATTAAATATTCTTTAATATTCTCCCATCAGACAAGTGTCGTTCATTCCTTTTCTCCTGCAATAAATATTTTCAAATTTATTAATTGTCTTCAAATCCCCACCCACCTAGAGAGTAGCCCTAAATTCTACTCCTAGGTGTCTAGATCCCCCTACATATTTTAAAGCACTCTTCCCAAAAAAAGTTACTAAATTTGAACCTGGGATGAAGGTGTTCTTAATTGCATCTTTACTTCATGTTTGACCTAGCTTTTTACCACATATGCCTCATCTTTCCTTTACCTAAGTTTCCATTACAGTTTCAATTCTAATTGTCCTTCTTTCCCCTTTTAATTAAAGCCCAAAATGGCAGCCATATGCTTATTAAACCTTTTCCTTTTATTATTAATTTTAATATCTTTTTTTTTTTAATGTTTTTGTATGTATTTTAGACTTATATCTTTCCTTCCACTATTTTTATTAAATTCTTACTTTCTTTATTTACCCCAGGAATTTTATGAAGACTAAACTATTACTTCAGTGGGTTTTAGTTTAACTTTTTATTTGCCCTAGTCTTTCTAGTGTTAGACTAAATTTAAATCCCCAAAGTTTTAGAATTTAGGGTCTCAATCATGCAGCACTTTGGTTAGAAATTGTTCTAAGGATTTCATTTACAAAATGTCTTAGGGCCATCCAGGGTTGTTCCCTCATCAATGCGACGCGGCTCTTCGGGTGACTCTACCCACGCGGCTCCGCAAACACTCACCAACTTCTATGTTTCTTGGCGCTGAATGTATGTACTCTTCTGTGGATGTACTACGTGGCTCCAAGGATGCAACTCGGCCAACTTTATATGTTTTGGCGCACGCTCTCGTGGATGCACCCCACGTGTCTAAGTGCGGGTGCCACTCAACTTGGACTTCTGGCTGTATTTAACTCCTAGAGTCATGACTGTGAATTTGAGGGAGACTAAGGGCTCTAGGGAATAAGGCCCCAGCCTTATTACGCACCCCTTATAATTCCTCGTGTGTGGAGCTTAATTGGCTGCTACTTTCCCCTAGCTAAACATCAGTGTGGATCCTCCTCGAACTAGGGTAATCAGCTTAACCCATGCTTGAGCTACTTGGCAGAGGTGCTAGTAGTATGTAAGTGGTGTGGCTGTCAGCCTTGGCCAACTCTCCCCTCAACCCCTCTGAAATCAGGTGTAATTCCCTTTACTCCATATGTGAGTCCTGGCGGCAAGCTTATCATTAACCCAGACTACCTATCAACAATCATGTTAGAAAATGTAAACATCATATCATCATATCATCAAATCAAAATAAATATCATAGTAAATAAAACAACCCAAATAGCACACTCCCTAATTCAATCCTGAGTCCAAGGGGTCCTGGACCAAGTCTCGTGATCCTCAAGGTCCAAAACCCCTGCACACCCAATAAAACTGATTCAATAGCACCCTGGTTCACACAACCGCAGAAAATGATCGTGTCATCTATTATAATGCATCATAACTGGCGATAAATGTTTTAACATCATAAAATTCCGGATCACTCGCGAGCAAGTATCCTGCCCTTCAAAGAATAGAAAGCCAAAGGCAACTGCAGAGCGGGATGTTACAAAATATAAAGTGTTGGTTGCTATGCAACAAAATTGTGTCGAGTGGATTTTAGGTTTCAGTAGTCATAGAATTGTTTGTGTGTGCACATCAGTGAGAGGTAGAGAGAATGTAAAAATTACCAGGTAATATAGAGAGGGATGAAAATATTTTATCTATAATTCAAATTTCTTATTTTAGAGATTACGTAAGGTAGCTTTTCAAGAATTCTGTTGATGTACTTTTTGGGAAGAGGAGATTCCAGAAGAACCTAGCCATGTCCCTCCATAATCCCTCCTCTTAACTATACCAAACAATTGGCAGCCCCCAAACCAAATACCAACAAGCACAAGTGCTCCAGGCACTTTCCATCATGAGCGAGAGGCCAGGGAAGAAAATACTTACATAATTGAGGAGGAATTCCCTCGCGAAATTTGAGGACACCATTCAACTCACACACTGCAGGCATGCATGGAGGGGATCCTGAGGCAAAGTTTTATAGAATCCAAGTCTTATACTATGGAACACACAAGGAATCTGGTCTGAGAAGGGATAAATCAGAGGGTTTGGAGGAGGCACCTACACCACCCTCTCACACTCCCAGATTTCTAGCTAGGGAACCACCTCCCTTCTTCCATCCGGAACAGTTACTTCCCATTTTTGAGCTCATAAGACATAATGTTGATCAAATTCACCGAGACAACCTCATCCATTAGAGAATTGACAAGTTGTACAAGGCCTACTCAAACTAACCAACAACCCAGAGGTGTCCTACTTATGTCAAGCCACTCATGCTCTAGCCCAGTAACGACCCCCTCAGCAGTGACCCAAGCAACACGAACTCAAGTGAAAATGGGTAATTTACCTTCTTTGACTATCACGAGCATTCTTATCTCGACTCCTTGCACTGTAACAAAGAATATTTATAGTTATGTCTTTAATTTCACTCTATGTCCTATGTCTATCTTAGTTGTCTAGGGACAGTGCTGGACATACTCGAATCTTCCTCCTACCCTAGTTTTTGTTTGACAATGAAGATGGAAAATTGTCATTTGTGAAAATGACATCACTACTATGGTTTCCGCTGATTTGTATAATAACTTAGTAATTATAGCCATGCTTTTTAGTATTAAAAGTTTTTTATGGATGGGAATTTTTTTTATTAAAAAAAAAAGGGGTGGATTGTACAATTGAACATCTTAAAAAATCTATTTCTATATAACATGTTTACGTAGTAGTGAATTGTATAATTTAACAAAAGTTTTAAAATGAACTAGAACCGAGAAAATATCTTGAACAAATGAAAAATATTAGATAATCACAACCTTGTATAATGAATATTTAAATATCAAACATTCACTCTATTTTACAGTAAAGTAGGTAAACCAATTGAATTCCTCAAACAAAACTATCAGACATACAATTTGTCATACTCAGGAGTATATTATCAATGCTTAAATGGAGAACACAAAGGCAAAATATGGCCTTTAAAGCATTCTTTTATTTTTATTTTTGTTTTAAAAAAAAAAAAAAAAAAATTTTAAAAGTTATCTTTTTAGGTTTTATTTTGTGTTTTACACTTTAGGATGCTTAATAAAATATATTATTTTATATTTTAAAAATTAATATTATAAATGCTTATTTAATTTAAAATAAGTTACTTTTAGTTATTAATTTAAAAAATATATATATTTTATAATATATTGAATTTTATAAATTATATGAAGAAATAAAAAAAAAAACTTTTTTTAGAATATAATGAATATATGTGTTTAAGAGAATTTAAAATNAAATTATATGAAGAAATAAAAAAAAAAAAACCTTTTTTTAGAATATAATGAATATATGTGTTTAAGAGAATTTAAAATATTGATTAATAAAATAAATGTATTATATAGTAAATTAAAAATTAGGGAAAAATATAAGTGGAATTCAGCATTTTATATTAATATTTTCTAGTCTCAATTTTATTAGAAGATCTTGTTGCTTGAAATCCAATTCTAGATCCATAGCTATAGTGCTTTTAAGATATATAATCTGACAAGGTCGCAACCTCATTCACCTAGAACAACCAAAAAGGTTATGTCAAAAGAGGCTATAAGATAGAGGGGTAAAGTAAGCTATATCAGATGGAATGGTTTTTTATGTAGGTAGAAGACAACTCACATACTTTGCTAAGTGATGATCTAGGTATGAAATTTTGCAATCATTAGAAATATATTTCCATTCAAAAAGGACTATCCTCTTCTTCTATTATATGACTACTATCATCGTGGGGTCAAATCATGGTGGAAAACTCTACTCTTGAAAAATATTTGGAAGGTAAACTATAAGCTAGTATTTATCATGTGCTCATTGGGGAAGGAAAGAAGCCAATGAATATTCAAAGATGAATTCCTCACTATATAACATATGGTTAAAATCTCAAAGGGAAATCAAAAAGACCAGTCAATGTTTTCCAAAGGTGAACTACAACTAATGTGAAAACTCTACTTTAAACATACTCAACCTTCACGGTTCAAACCAGGATCCCATTAAGCAATTGTGGGAACACCTTGAGGAATGGTGGCTGAAATTGAACATTGATGGGGAATCTAGAGGTAATCTAGGACTTGGAAGTGTAGGGAATCTCTTGAGAGACCATGCATGGTTCACCAAACCTATTTATTTTGTATCCCTATACCATGGAACAAATAAAAGAGTAGAAGATATTAAAGTTATTAAAGGTATTCACTTAGATATTCAACATTAGGGAATCTAGGAATTAATTATAGAGGGTCATTAAGAAATCCTCATAAACATTACCCCCAAAAAAAATTAAGAAATGAATGGAATATTGAGACCATGATTTTTTGTTGTACATCAACTATCCAATCATTCAACAAGGTTCAATTTCCCTATGTAAATAGATCACAAAATTTAGTAACAAGCTTGCAAGAAAATCATGTTATTGACTCCAAGGAATATGGTTCAATGACCCCGAAAATAGAATGCATTTCAGAGAGCTGGAATTGGAGGAAGAGACTATCGATTGCATGAATGTAAGTAGGAGTACACCAAATGACAAATAAGGAGGTGATAATTTGGAAATATCCATGACTTATGATGATATTTTAGGCCCTTAAGCTTAGTCCTACTATATTTCTATGKTTAGTACAATTTACCTTTCTAGGGTTACTAGAAATTACTTTTAATGACATTCTCCTGAAATTTGAATAGAGCCTATATAGTACGCAAAAAACAAAATGCTTGTGACTATCATGTTTACAAAACATCATCAAATTCCAAGATTTAAGGTCAGGGGATACAATTTCATGAACTACTCTGAAAAAAAATTAAGTTCCTTCATTTTCAAAGAAATCTCTCCATGTGAAATTTAACATTGTTTCCACTATCATACTAGTTCAACTCTTAAATAACATTACTATATTTGTGTTTTCAAATAGAAAATAAAAATATAAATACATCGTAATTACTATATTTATATTTATTTATTGGAGAGATTGGATAAGAGACTAATAATTTTATGGTTCTAGATTATATGTGATTAATTACTTTTTCTAATATTTCAAATAATATTCCTACATAAAAAATTATAAAATAATTTGGTCACCCGTATCATTGATTAATATGTAAAAATTTCAATCAAAACTAATCAAAAGGAATCATGAACATCTAATTGCTCACATAATTACATCTAATTGCTCACATCATTACTTAATTTTATATGTTCTAATTATAGTTCTAGATTGGATAAGAGACTGATAATTTTATAGTTCTAGATTATATGTGATTAATTACTTTTTCTAATATTTAAAATAAAATTTTTACATAAAAAATTATAAAATAATTTGATTACCCATGTCATTGATTTATATGTAAAAATTTCAATCAAAACTAATCAAAAGGAATCATGAACATCTAATTATGCACATAATTACATATGGCCATTGGTGAACGACGATGAAGTATTCATCACCCAAAACACGTACGTGCGGTGTACTTGTGGACGCCTCAAAACACGTGGCTTCGTTTGGATTTGCATTGTGGATGCCTCGAAACACGTGGCTTCATTGGAGATTTATGCTTTTGAGTATTCTTACCAGAAACTGGGCTTTGGGGACGTTTTGTTGATTAGATTTTGTGCTTTTGCTTCGAAACACGTGGCTTCGTTGGAGTTCTATGCTTTTGAGTATTCTTACCAGAAACCGGGCTTTGGGGACGGTTTGTTGATTAGATTTTGTGCTTTTGTGACGGCCGGAGTTTTTATGCTTTTGTAAATGCCTGAATTTTTGTGACTTCCTGAGACGGTCTGCTGATTACACGGTTTTGTGACTACCTGAGCTTTTGTGTTTTTGTAATGGCCTAAGCTTTAGCTTTTGTGACTGCCTGAGTTTTTGTGCTTTTGTAACGGACTTAGAAGCTTTAGCTTTTGTGACTGACGGAGATGGTCTCTTGGTCTCTTGATTAGATTGCCTGCTTATGTGACTGCCTATTTTTTGTGACTGCTGGGTGATTGAGCATTCATTTTCCACGTCCGATTTTGGTTGCCTGAACTTTTGTAACTGATTGCTGCCTAAGAAATCGAATTCGGTATGGTGGAGGTTAATCTTAGCAACCGAGGGTTGTATTTCCCACTGTTGTATGCCATTTTTGATGAGGAGAAATCTGCTCGTACCAGAAATCGTTTCTCATGAATTTTTGCTTTGATGTGCCACAAAAATGTAACAGACTTAGAAGCTTTAGCTTTTGTGACTGCCTGATATGGTCTGTTGATTAGATCGTGTGCTTATGTGACTTCTGCGTGATTGAGCATTCGTTTTCGGCGTCCGATTTTGTCTGCCTCAGCTTTTCTGACTGATTGTTGCTTAAGAAATCGAATTCGGTGTGCTGGAGGTTAATCTTAGCAACCGAGGGTTGTATTTCCCAATGT
>SNQJ01S0174602.1:0-20214 GCA_010110895.2 Picea sitchensis | reverse complement strand
TTTGGGAGGGAAAAATGTCTTTATTGATGTCATGGTAGTCCGAGATCCCTTGGATTTTTCTTTACTCCTTGGGAGGCATTATGTCTATTCCATGAAAGCTATTGTGTCCACTCTTTTTCATGTGATATTGTTCCCTCACGACAAAAGAATTGTGACTATTAATCAAGTTTCCTTCATCGGTCCTGACTGGATTACATCCATTAATGGTTCTTATATGACGATAGTATCACCCCTGTTGCATGTCAATTATTTGACCTTATCTCCCATGAGTTCGACTCCCGATGATTTGGATCCGGTAGTTGACATGGTGATCTCTTTGGTAGGGTTATTGGAGCCTGATCTCCTTACCCCTGATGAGACCCTCGACATGTGTTCCTTCCAGAGTGCTTTTCTTCCATCCAGTGAAGATCTCTTGGAATCCATGACCGAGTTTTGTCCCTTGACATGGTGTCCTTCCAGAGCGTTATTCTCTTGGAAGCCATGATCAAGGAGATTTCACGAGCATAGTTTCTCTTCTCTCTAGCAAGCTCATTAAAAAATGAAACAGAGGTCACGAGAACAATTTCTCTTCTCTGTGGCAAGCTCGTTAAAAAATGAAACAGAAGCTTTGAGCATAGTTCGCTTCTCTGTGGCAATATCATTAAAAAATGAAACAGAAGCTTTGAGCATAGTTTTCCTCTTTGTAGCAAGCTCCTTAAAAAATGAAACAACAATCTGGGGATTGAACCTGGAACCCTGAGCATAGTTCTTTTCTTGTTTCAAGATCGTTAAAAAAATAAATAGTCACCTCTCTTGAACCTTCATTTCATCCACTCTTATCCTTTTTCTCAATCTAGTAGAGAAATTGGTGACAACCTCAAAGTCGATGAATGAATTGAAGCTTGGAGGGCATGTCTCCAGCCTTTGATGATCATTTTGGAGTTAAGCCACTAGCTTTCAAGGTGGGGGCATGCCGACTTAGTATTTGTTCTTTCTCATGCTCAAACATTAGAATGTAGCAGAGTAGAATTTTATCACTTTTTGGGACTTGCATGTATATCTGAAAAGATGCCCCATTGGAGTCTTCTTTTATGTTTTTTAGGACTCTCTAAACATGAAAATATTAGAGTGATCTTGCTTCCTTTCCCTCATTAAAAGGTTTGAAAGGGGTTCTTTTTGATGATAATTTATCTCTTTTCAGCCTCACAAGACTAATATTACGAAAAGGACAACTTTGGATGGTTGTTTGAGACTCTCTAAATATGAAAAACCAGATTTTACCTTCTTTGGACTCGTTAAGCGATCATACATTGAAGGGCTCATATGAGACCGAACCCTTATTTCTTCCAATTCACTAAACAAAGAAAGAGTGCAGTGAGTCATATGGCGCATGTGTTATCCTCATTGAGCTTGTTAAATTAAAAATAGTTATTTGTCTATCTGGATGGGGAAAATTGAAAGAAGTAAACCGAGTATTAGTTTTGAGAACATTACCAGTAATTCTTATGATCACCCTTGAACACAACACTTTGCCTTTGCATGCATTTGTTTTATCAGCGAACCTCGCGGAGCCAATCCTCGAGTTTCTTTTACTCCTTTGGGTCACTGGACAAAAGTCCGCGACATCCAACGCATCAAGTTTTTGGTCCATGTCAAGTTTACGTTGTTATGCCTCAGTGTTCGAGGGAAATATGCGCTTCGAGTTAATACATCAAAAATATCTTGTTTCAATACCGTAATGGAGTCCATGTTCATTTGATCTACCAATTACATCTACATGTATGAGTTTTTTTTCGTTGATGGGGGATACATTAAGGCCCTCACCGGCCGATTCTATTCTAATCGAATTCAACACATTATCCAAGATTTGGACTTAGAAACTAGTTAGTACCTTGGGACTGCATACCTCTATTAAAGCGAGGAGCCTACTCGATATTCCGAGAAAGTGGGTTTACATCATTGAACTACGATTGGATGATTCCACGCGGATGTTTGACTTAATCATCCATTCATTAAGATTCGAATGTACTCTGGTACCTTGGGAATCATTGACATCAATGGTGATCTCCTTATCACTTGTTAATGGTTTATCATTGATTGGTAATCAAGTGATTTCTCGCGTGTTAGACACCGACATCTATTCACATGGTTAGATTAGGTACTACATTGGAATGGTAAAGAAGACCCTGGTTTGAGTTTTCATTCTTATGTATACTTTGCCTAGGTTGCAGAGGAGTTCTTTTGAACCATGACACATATCGCATTACATAGATCCACTTTGTATTGGTCATGAATATGTCTTTTCATCTCGTAGATACACTATGTATTATTCTTAGTGAAGCTATGATCAGTTTATGTCATGGAATTATAGATCCATATTGTATATTTAGTAGGCTATACCTTTTGTCAATATAATTATGGGTCCACAATGTATTTATTTTTATAAATGACCAGCTACCTAAAACGTATTTATCACTCAACCATAGGTATGCCGCCTTGGGTTTTGAAACATGTCATAATATTTGTTTGATGATTTTGTGCATCTTTTTCCGATTTCTCTGCGTCCATACCCTTGCTCAAAAAGTCTACACAAAGTACTTTAGTCATCATGTCTTCTAACTTCACAATTTGGGGTTGTCATTTACACCTCAAAATTACGCTATGACCGATGTCTGAAATTAGCCGTCATTACGAGTGTTGTAAGTGTAGCATCTTGTCCACAAGTGTCATATCTTGAATATAAGTGTTGCAAATGTCACAAACAATATGCGCCATCTTGCCTATGTGCCTCTAACAACATCACAAAAGAGACACTTAAGACACCCCAAAGACTGTAGTTTTGGAGAGAGGAATCATTTGATTAAGAGTACAAAACCTTTTCCATGGAAAAACACTCAAAAAATGAATTTTAGAGAGGATCACTCCCCTACCCACTATCAAGGAGTGTTGTCTCTCCCTAAACCTCTTTGGGGGAGAGCTTGAGCTCCTGTGCACCTTTAGGTATCTACCCTTTTTTGGCAAATTGTGGGTTTGTTGGGGCAAATCGGGGGAGAATCCTCAATTCACGAAGGTAGTTGGATTGAATAGATGGTCAAAACATGATCTTAGGGAAGATCCTCAGAGAAGAGGAATCCTCAACTTATCAAAAATATCTCTCAAGTGATTCCAGGCGTCTCCAAGGCTATATAAGGGAGGCCTTCTCATGGTGAAAGGTACATGGAGCAGATACTAGAAGTTGATACCAAACTTATGATCCTGTAAATGGTGTGTGGGGATAAGGTTAGTATACCTAAATTATGATATCATAAGAAGGTATTGACATGGAAAATATTGGATATGTGAAACTTATGATCTCATGGTGAGATGTCATCAAATCATCGATGGATATTACTTGAGAAGGGTTTGGATGAAGGAAGAAGATGTTGCACCTTCATTCAAGTTGTAAGTACTTTTACTTGTTCTCATTAATATAATCAATGCTTGGACTATTTCTTTCAAACTTGTGCTTGTTCCATATAGGTTTAATACGCAATATATGGATCTATGTTTGATCTAATATCAATAGAGTAGAGTATTTTGTACCTTTTGTTTTCTGAACCCTATCGAGGGAGCTCGAGATCAAAGTTCTTGAATTTGTAAGGACAAACATCGCTAATAAGTTACATATCTTTCTCCTTCTCTTTCATTGATTAGTTTCATTAGATCTAAAAGGAAGTCATTGTCCATGTTAAGCACTAACATCTTGTATATGATTCTAGAGACCAAGAGGGAACCAACTTGTCCACAGGGGATTCACCTACAATAGTAGTGGTGTGGGTATGAGGTGTTGTGGTGTGGGTCGGAGGTGGAAGGGAAGAAAAATGACTGGCCTCGGTGATAATGGGGTCAATGGTGGACTTGGATGGAGAATGAGTGCGATGCTTCTTTAAAGGAAAGACAATGTCAAATACTTCGTTTGGTTTTTTATCCAAGATGGTGGCATCATCCAGAATGGAGGATAATGGAATCTGCACTGTACCACTAGGTATCACCTCCTCTTCACTTTCTTCATTCCATTCCTTTAGGATTGAAGAAATCTAGTCTCTTTTTGTTGAGATAGTCCCAACACTAGGAATCTATGTAGGAGATGACCATTATGAAATAAAATGCATAGTGTAAGAAAAACCTGACCACTTCTTTTCTTTGAGAACTGTCGGCCAAGACATAACTTCCTTATTCAAAAGAGTCTCATCCAGGTAGAATGGAAATGGGTCGTGTGGAAAAGTGTTGGGGAAACACCAAGAGGCCACACAAATGTGTTGTCTTGAATCATGTTGAACCAAATGTTATGGTTGATAGCGATGGGTAGAGTTGTGGAATCCTCGACCACTAGGTAGTGGTGACAAGTGCACTTGTGCGCACTATAGAAGGACAGTTTTGTAGTTTGTTGGGTTGGAAGTGAAAACATGCCAAGAGTCAAACAACCTGGTGAGGCAACTGTCGAGAGTGGTGAACAAAGAGTGTCTCGCTGGTGGCTTACACTTCCACATCACAAAATAAACTAATATCCACAGATAAAATAGGTGTACCTCTCATGGTCATCAACATAGTCCTACAACATTTCAGTGAGAAGGTACTAGCACCAGTTGATTTGGGTGCCTTCTTAAAAAAAAATCAACCAGAGATAGTTTCCAACGTGCATTCACCCTTCGAGTAATTCTTCATGACCTTGCTTGCAATTATATAGTAGGAACAACATACCCTATCATCATTGATGATATCAATATGCACTCCCCGACCTCCTCATTGGGTGCCATACTTGTAATATAAACTGATATCTCCATTTATGCGACCATTCTTCCTTGAACCCTAGAATTCATCCTTGATATCCTTCCCCTCCATGGATAACCCAATAAAATTATGGATATCTTCCACATGGATGGGGAAGCTCTGTCCATCCACAAGGTACTATTGTGCATATTGCTAATGAGAAAAGTGGTGCACCATGCAACATCGCCAATGGTGACAAACATTGTTAGGTCATATAAATTCTTCAACGTGGAGTTTTGTAGGGGGGTGTATGAAGGTTTCCACTCCCACTGCATATCATTGGTAGGTAGTGTCAAACAATCCATAACAGTATGAAGATCCATATGTAGGAACTGTGTGGCATCTGTGAAATTGATTTCCAACAATCGATTTTGCTCAATTTTTCCATGGATATCACCTATTACTTCAACCTGTGGATCGATGAAATCCTCTAGAACAACAACTTTTGTAAGAGCTCCTTGGATGATAGTGGGAACCATCCTAGTAGACCAACATTTGTAGAAAAAAAAGACTAGTGGATAGAGGCACTTTCATGGTCTCACAAACTGCTCAAGGGGCTCGAGGACTAAATATACAACTAACTTGAGAAAACAACAATAACATTGAGTATCCAGACCAAGTTCAGTTTATAGGAAATATCTAGGGGGGTGAAAAGAAGTCATTAAGAGATACAATGTGGAGGTAACTCGACATTAATGTCAGACATATCTGTCGAGCAAAGTGAAATCTAAGAATGATTTGGGTAATTAATAACACTAGTGGGAATACAATAAAGAGATATCAGAGCAAAAATAAAAGTAATTTCCACGCCAATGATCACCTATAAAAGTGTTGAAAGTTGTGATGATTTATGTTAGAAAAATAGAGCGATAAAATAAAACAAATGTGGAAATAAAAAAATATGAACACAATACAAGTGAGAGACATCAATATACATGGTTCACCTAATTGTGAATTTCGTCCACCGGACAAATTCTAGGTCCTTCATTTATTATTATCCAACAAATGAAGGGATGCAAACCAACACACCGTTGTAAATTCTCTTCTTTTCTCTCCTTAGTATCCCTCTCGAATACAATACTGCAATGATACACGGTCACAATACAATTCCCTCATAAGGGTTTCCTTCTAGAAACAAATTCATAACTTCTACCATAAGATCTGCAACCTTATAATGAATGGTCAGATTTACTATGAAATTACAATATATTTACAAGGCATTTTTCCTCGGTGGGCGTTGGCCCTCGGACCCAAACTGGGGTTTGGAGACCCCGGACCATTACAGGGGAATCATGTTCCCAAACTCCCTTGCGTGGATGGGTGTATAGTATTTAAGGGTGTACAATATTCATGGGGTATAAGCACAAATTAAAACAAAGAACTCTGAATCGGGAAGATAATCGGGCTCCCTGACAGGTAATCTCTCAGGCCGATCACAATAACAATGTCAACGATGTATTTGTTGGACTATGATCCTTCTTGGACACAGAAAATTTTCCATCTTCACCTTCATGCTTGAGCCAATTGAAGCGGCGGGGAACTCATTTTTCTCTCACGGTTACTCCCTTTGTTAACTTTTCTGCAGGATTCTAGCTAGTATGCATATTTTCCAACTGAAATTTTCCATCTTCCATGACATATCATATGAAATGGCCCGGGTTAATATATTTTAGTATTATTATAATAGAAGGATGATTTCTTTGCAATATGGCACTCATTGTCACAATACAAGCGATATTATCACGCTTCTTTTCTCAATTCCTCCATAAACCTATGTAACTAAATTGTCCCATTTACTAGAATCTATAGCAACAACATACTCTACTTTCATTGTTGAAAATTGAAAAATATTTTATGATTTTTGAAATCCAACTTACTATTTTTCCACCTACATTAAAAACATACCATTTGGTGCTCCTCATGTTATCTTTATCACTTTCCATATATAAATCAATGTATCCACAGTATAACATTTGAACCTCCAGAACATAATTCATGAGTAGCAATACATCTCAAATACCTAATATTTACTGCCTCTAATGTTCTTTACTTGGACTTTTCATATACCTTCTCACAACTCCCACTACATGGCAATATTTGGTCTTGTGCAAACCATCACATACATCAAACTCCCAACTATTGATGGATGAGGGACCTGGACATGTATTCTATCTCATCCCATGTCTTGGGACACATTTCCTTAGTTAACTTGAAATGGATGGCCAAAGGTGCTCTAATTGTTTTTTTTTCATTCTGCATTCTAAACCTCTACCAACACATTCTCTATGTACTCACCACGGAATGTCAATTTGTAGGTTTTCTGTCTGTATTATTCTCATGCCAAGGATTTTTCTTTGCAGCACCAAAATCCTTCATGGAAAATGAATTAGATAATTTCTTCTTAGCGAAGACACATTTATATCGCATATTAGACCCTATGAAGCATGTCATCTACATACAATAGGAAACATAATATAGCTTCCATTTTTATCTTTTAAAATAAACACAGTGATCGAATGACATCTATTATACTTGAGTGTTTGATCATAAACCTTTCAAAATTCAAATACCAACTGCCTTGGATCTTTCTTTAGGTCATACAAGATATTCTTCAACTTGCATGCAAATTCTCCTTCCCTTTGACCTCATACCCACCCCGTGATTTATTTGCATATAAATTTCTTCATCCAAATTCCCATGGAGAAATGATGTTTTTACATCTAATTGTTCAAGATGAAAATCTTCTACTACCTCAAAACTTAAAATAGTCCTAATTGAAGTCATTTAAAAAAGGAAAAATATTTCATCAAAATCTATACCTTTCTTTTAGTACAAACCCTTTACAATAAGTCTATCCTTGTACCACTCTTTTTCCCTCCATCTTCTTCCTTCAACCTATTAACCCATTTAGTCAACAATGCTCTTTTCCTATAGGATACTAAACCAAGTCCCAATTCTATTTATTTACCAAGGAATCATTTCCTCAAACCTTTCTCACACTTCATTTTAGTGTCTACACCATTGCCTCTTCATAACTTCTGGTTCACCAAAATGGGTCAATAGTAAATAATAAAATGAAGGGGAGTATCATTCAGGTCTACTTAACTTTGGTAGATATTCTAACAACACTTGCATGAGTTTGAGGGACATGTTTCTCTTGTTATACATTTTGATTTTTGGTACCTTTAGATTTCTTTTCAATGATCTCATCAATCACTATGTATTATGGTTTTTCTTCTTCATGTTTCCTTCCACTGCCAAGCGATGCGTATACATGAACTTCTCATTGAATATGATCTCTACTCCCTAATGATTTGATTTTCCAGCAATCCCATGGCGATAGCAAAATCATTAACACCACATCCAATAAAGGTACACTTCTTGGATTTTTCTTCAAACTTTTGTTCTATTTTCTTTATCAATATGGACAAATGATTCTAGCCAGAAGTATTGAGGAAATGAACAGTTTAAATTTTTATCTCTCCATGCCTCCTGTACAATGCCACCATCCAAATAACTTGAAGGTCATTTTTTTATAAAGTAAACGTAATTATCCACAACATCTTCTCAAAACTATAAGCGAAACCCTACATGCAATCTCATACTCCTTGCATGCTCCATGATGGTCATGTTCATCCCTTTCTAACACACCATTTTCTTGCGGTGTTCCTAGAACTATCTTCTCTCAATGAATCCCATGTTATGAACAATAATCATAAAACGCATTCTTTGTATTCACCTCCATTTCCCGATCACGGAGACACTTCAACCTTTTCATGTCTCATTCTCAACAAAGCTTCCATTTCTTAAAGAATAAAAATATCATATTTTTGTGAATGCAATAAACCCAAGTTTTCTAATTGCATCATCAATAAAGTAAGATAATAATAGAGAGCCGCAAAGAGATGATACCTAAGATGGTCCCCATACATGCGTATGCAAAAGTTATAACATTTCATTCTTCTTTTCTTTTTGATATTGAAATATGACTCTCTTATGTTTCCATAAACAAAGTGCTCATAGAAATCCAATTCATTTTTTAAGATCACATTGACAATTTTTTTTTGTGAAGTATTTGCATCCCTTCTCACTCATGTGTCCAATTCTATAATTCCAAAGTGTTGTATCCACTCTCGTAGAACCTAAAGAGATATAATAATCAATATGCCAATACATAAATACAATGTACCTACCTTCTCTCCTTTTGCTATCACGGTAGTCAGCACAGGTGACCCTTCCATTATTATCATAAATGGATATACAACCTTCACTTTCAACAACTCCTTGTTGAAATTATATTTTCCTTATATCGGAACATGTCTCACCTCTTTCAAAACCATTGGTTTCCATTCTTTTTTTATTTATTTGTGCCTTTCCCATTCCAACAGTTTTGCATGGTACATCATCACCCTAATGAACTTGTCCAAAATCACCTTGAACAAACAATTTCCTATGGGGTGTGGCATGAAATGAAATACGAATATATACTAACCAAGACTAAAAATGTTATCTACAAAGAATGTGAGGCATCTTGTAACACATGACTTGTTACATTTGCTTCCTAATTTTTTCTCCGTTGTCCATCTCTTTGTTTCTTTAGAGCTTTATAGTCTTTCTTCTTGAGGATGTCCTTTCTTCCCAAAATTCCAATAATATATATTTCCAAATATGAATTTGGATATTCCCTTTCCTATAATTCCCATGGTTCCCTCAACCATTTACTCTATCCTTTTATCTTCCCTTGTTCTCCACAATCATCACATTACCTGATGTATCCCCTATGCTTTTCCATCACATTTTCCTTTTCTAAGGATAACACGAACAAAATCATCAAATTTTAGAGTGTTTGAACCAAAAAGCGAGTTTCTTACATCCATAACTAGGCCATTCCATATTTTTGGCAATGTGCACAATATTAGAAGAGCCCGACCTCATCATCAAGTCCACTTTACAAAACCAAGTTGATTAGTAATCATATTAAATTCATTTCAATGATGCGCAAAAAAACCCACCTTCTAACATCTTCATTAAATAGTATCTTCATTAGAAGCCTTGTGGACATAGAGGGTTTTTTCATACGGTTTATCCAATGCATCCATCAACTCCTTGATTGTCTTTTATTTCTAAATATTGAGAACCAGTCAGCATCGGACTTAATCGAATCATTATTAGTTCCTTTCTTCAAGAACCTCCCATTCTTCATCCTTCGCAGCCGCCGACTTCTTTGTTATTCTACCTAATGGTAGGAATTTATCATCGATATAAATAATATTCCATCGCATCTTCCATAATTGGTACTTTTGGTCATTAAATTTCTCGACACTAAACCTTCCATCTTCAACCATTTAGCTCGCTGTCCAGGAACCTCTTTTCCTGTGAGTTACCTTTTGCTATGATACGGTTATTAGAAAAACAATATCATGGAACAATAAATTAAATAAATGTTGAAATAAAACACAAAGATACACCAATACAATAGATACATAGATATGTGGGGTTCACCGATTATTGAGCTACATCCACCAGAGAAAGTGGCAGGTCCCTTCATTTTATTATTATCAAAAGTAAGAAATACAATCTAACCTTAGGCTATAAATTCCTCTTTTTTCTCTCATAGTCTCCCCTCTCCGAATACAATATTCACAATGAACATAGCAGTAATACAATTCTCTCATGCATAAAGGGTTTCCTTCTAGGGAAAAACCTAACATAACTTCTATCATCGTTATGTGACCTTATAATGAAGGTCCATGTTACTATGAAATTACAATATATATTTACAAGGTAATTTTTTTTTCTTGGTGATACCCACAGAACCCTATGAGGGTGGAGCCCCACCGCAACCCCCTCATCACGGATGGGTGTACATTCTTCAGGGTGTACAATATTCATGGGGTATAAACATGACTAAACAAAGACCTCTAAATTAGGAATAATTAGGCTCCACAACCAATAATTTAAATAAAAGGTACCAATGAAAGTTAACAAATGAAGCGTCAGTGACAAGGAATGAATTTCAAACTCATAAGTTACTATATACATAAATATTTGATTTATACCTCCCCAAGCCACAAGGTGTTATGGGATGAAAATTGATAATGACAACTAAACTCTAGACTGAGTGACAATGACACACATCACCAATTTATTAATGGAAAAGGAAAATAGAAAAATAATTTCAAATCTTACCTACTAGACTCACTCCCCATGAAACGACTGCTGAAAAATTTCACTTATCAAACATAAATGTAGGGGATTTGGGCGTATTCCATTCACCCATCTTGGACAAAGAATACCATCAAATTGCACAATCTTGACAAATCTGGAGTCACGTAATTCTGCAACTATGAAGGGTCTACGCCAATGCATCTGTAGTTTCCGAGAATTATTTTTCTACTTACTGTCATATAACATGACTTGATCATCTTGTGCAAACTTATTGGTCTTAATTTTCTTGTCATTCCAATCCTTTTGTCTATCCTTTTCCACATTTTGATGAAAATATGCCAGAAATCATGCTTCACCCAATTATAATAGTACTACAACCCACTCTGCAACTGGTTCGTTGTTTGTGATATTCATCAACTCTGAATTATATAAACTAGGGGGGATGAATTCAGTTGGGATGATGGCTTCTCTCCCATAAAATAGTTGGAACAGAGTATACTTGTGAAATTTCTTGGTAGTAGTTATGTATAATATTGTGGGAACTATGCCATCCTAGTCATCTCTATTTGTGCAACATACCTTGGTTAATATGCGTTCTAGAATATCGTTAAAGGATTTAACTGTACCATTTGGTTGTGGATGCTACGTACTACTTTTATGATGTTGGATGAGAAAATATTGGGTGAGGGTGGCTACAATCTTGCTGATAAAGTGTACACCCTGATCACTGGTTAAAATTCAAGGGAGCCCAAATTGAGTGATGATGTTCTAAAAAAAAAACCTGACTGATGTATCTAGTGAAATATCTAGTTGGTTTCACTAATCCCAATGAGTGAGATAGTCAGTAGTAGTAATAATATACCTTTCTTTCAAGTGCTTGGATGGTGGGTTTGATGGGTCCTATAAAATCAGTTCCATTTCTCAAAAACTGCGAGGAGCACGAATAGGATGTAAGGAAAATCGTCGATGTGATGGCTTCCCAATCCTTTGGTAGACATCACATGCCCTAACATAGTCCTTAGTGTCTTTAAATAATTTTTTCCACCACAATCCTTCCTACAATATCTTCTTTTGGTTTCTTTTCCCTCGACATGTCCCCCCACAACTCCACTGTGACCCTCCCAAAAAATATTTGGTTGCTCATGCTCAAGTACATATCTGTGAAGGATATTTTATAATCCCAATTTATACATTTTCCCTATGATCAACTGATAATATGTGACATAGACCGCAAGTTTCTCTTAGTTACCGAAATATCCATCGAGAAATAGTCCATGGTGAAACAATGAAATATTTGGAAGGTAATTAGGAATAGCCTCAATGAAGAAAATATTTGCATCTGGAAATTTGGTCATCTACATCTGCACCACTTTCTCTTGAATCTAGTCTAGATAAATGGTTGGGACCCACATTGAATTTACCTGGCTTAACAATGACCTCTAAAGAAAACTCCTGAAAGAGAAACAACCATCTACAAATTCTTCCTTCTAGGACATGTTTATTCACCAGATATTTTAGAGTGGAATGATCAATAAAGAATTCAAAATGAACTCCTAGAAAATAAATGTCCTAAGTGTTGTAAGCCATTTCCAAACCTTCCCTTTTCAGTGGTGTTGTAGTTATGCTTGTCCTGAGAAATTTTCTTGCTAGAAAAAATAAATGGGATGGTGCAGATTTCCTTCACCAGGTTGTGCAAGGATGGCCCCCAAAAAAATTCTAGAAGAATCGATATGTACAAGGAATACCATATTCTAATTTGAATAAGTGAGAATAGAGGCAATACTCAACTTTTCCTTGAGGGTATCAAAGGCTTGATCACATTCCAAGTTCTAACTAAACGCTTCCAACTTCTTCAGCAACTTCTCTAATGGAGCAGTTATGTTTGCATAATTCCTAATAAGCACGTGATAATATCCAAGGATGATTTTAGGGGCTAAATTTCACTCTTGGGCCTAATTTTTCCATGGTTTTTCCCAAAACCAGATTCACTATTCTAAAAATGATTAGCCCAAATTCTATGGGATAAAATTATTTTACCTTACAAAATAGCAAAATTTATACAAACTATATGAAAACCATAGAATTTGAATGTTTTTACAAAATATCACCCAACATTTTATAGTTGGCCTATCAAGGATTAGCAAGATACACTAAAGGTTTCTACATTTTAAAAATAGAATTTCCATCCTTAAAATCATCCTTGATAATATCCCGTATGTCCTAATGTTGAATAAAACTATTTGGACATTGTAGGAGGAAGCATATTCAGTATCAAAATGACATTTATAGTATCCACAAACACTCCTTCCCTACATATGATATGTCCTAGACGATTTCAAGAAATTTACTAAAATATGCACTTCTTCAATTTTAGGAAAATATGTAGTTTTCTGCAATGATAAAACATCAATGAGAGTAAACCTATGTCCTCCTTTAGTAATATATACCCAGTCTAATCATCCATATATACCTCTAGAAAATTATTAATGAAGTCACAGAATGTAGTAATGACTATTTGGGAGAAAGTAACTGGGGTTTTCTTTATCCCAAATGACATGAAATTATAAGCAAACGATCCCCATTCAATAGTGAAGGTATTCTTTCTCTTATCCTCCTCCACAATTACAACTTTGAGGTGATTACAGAGAATCCATATGTTAATGAGTATGCTTCCTTTCCCACCACATGGTCTAGTACTTCATCACTATAGGGAGTCAAAAAAGGATCGTGTACACATGATGATTTTTAAAATTTTGTAGTCAACACAAACTCTAATATCATCGGTACCCTTCTTTCTATGTATAACAATAGGACTGATCCATTTAGCCTCATCCATGGGAAAAATCAACCCATCCACTAGAATTTAATCTATCTCCTTCTTAACCTTTTCCTTGACTTGCAGAATTAAACGATACGGTCTTCCCTTAACTGGCTTAGCCTTAGGTTTTAAATCGATCTAAATTTCTCCTAAATCTCCCTTAATTCCATTCAGTTTGGAGAAACTCTTGGGAAAGAGATCCTCATAATCCTACAACAAAGATTATATCTCTATCATAGTTTGCTCATCCCATTAGTCCCCTATGGATGTCATCTTAGGATGTTCCTAACTTCCTATGTTTACTTTATGCAACCTCAAAGTTTGGGTGTATGAGTTGTTGATATCACCTCATATGGTATCCTTGACTTCTCTTGTTCTTGTGGATTCTTGAAAAGTTAAAATTTTTAAGCTCTTCTAGCTCCCTTTGGGTCTCACGGGTCCTTATCAACTTTACTACAAGCGAGGGGTATTCATACACGGGATGGATAAAAGCTATAATCAGGAAAATTTTCATGCTCAAGATAGACTACTAGTGGTTGTTTGGGATTAAATTTAGTATTAAACAACATTCTCTTGATTAATTGTAACACAACTATACTTTCATGAATCTTACCAGAGAATGAGAAATCATGAATGGAATCATTGTGTCTTCCTGCATACTACCTGTCTTATTTTTTCCCCATCCACGTACCAAACTTTGGGATTTGTTCCTAAATAATGGAAGAATGATGTGTCCATGAGGAGGATGGGAGTTGCACATCTTACCACACTTGTAAACAATGTTCAATGTTGGAAATTGAGTTAGACTTACCATCGTATATCTCCAAGGATAGCACATGACTCCTCTACTTGCGGTCTTGTCCTAGTTATGGTATAAGTGTGAACATAAGGAACCGATGGTGCACAATGACCTTGAATTCATCCAAAGTGGACAAAGTTTTTTTGTCATCAACCCACCGCATGGTTGGAGAAGACTTCAAAGCTTGATCAAGTGATAAGAGTTTGTGTTCTTCTGCAAACCCATATTCCATGCTAATGATAAAACTTTGTAAATCTGAGGTCCCATAATATGTTGTAAACTCCCCGATCTTTGTGCCAATCCACCTTGCTTGCTCTACCAGTTTCCCGATGCCTTGAAAAGTACTCATAAATGCCTTGTTTCCAGTTGTCCTAATCAACTTCAGAATCTTCATCTGTAGAATGAATGCATTTCCAAATTATGGATCCATTTGCAGTGGGATTAATATAGTCTGCTCGAATGACTGCATTCATAGTGTGTAATTGATCCATAATATCCTACTCCATATTCTTATCTGATGGATCACTATACTATGGACCTTGATACAGGTCTAGAGGTTGAGTTACTTTCAAGACACCAAATTCAAAGGTCATAATTTCTTCCTTAAGATCTATTATAATATAGTTCTATAGGCCCAGTAAATGCCTAGCAGAGCTAGTTATAGATAATTTTCTCTCATTATTTCAATGACTTCATATTCTTCCATTGTTTTGATGCCAAGAAAATCCACTTCGACATTTTGTAGCCTACCCACTAGATAAATGAAATATTTATTTTCCATCCACTTAACTAAGTAAGGGAATATTCAAGTTTGGGCTTACTCATTGCTTCCCACATTTTACTAAGAAAGATATTGACATCAGAACCCAAGTCCAACGTAACATCCTTAATATCACTTAGTCATTGATATTGTTGATGGGTAAACTATATTCCTTAATTTCCCTCAATTAAATTATCGACCGGGGTAAGTAGACTTAGGTTGTGACATGGTATGAGTCAAGGTATAGAAAGGATTAACTACTTGTGAGGTTTGGAAAGTAAATCTAGATAGGAAAAAGGAAATTTTATCCTAGAGATCGGTGCTTTATTTACAATTCTAAAAATATTATGAACAAGGTGAACTCTATTTAGACAATGAGCTTTACTTCAAATGTACAGATTAATCTACAACTGGGAATGGTAAATTCATTATTCTAGGTGAACAAATATTGAGTAAAAGTAAACTATATTTCTTTAAGAACAATCTATAATTATGGACAATGAACTCATGAAAACAAGTTATCTTTCAAAATAAATTCTTTACAGTGAACTCTATTCTTAAAAAATTTGTTCAAAGACTCACAATTACTTCTATTCCACCACATCATTTACACTAGTCTGACTGACTGAAATTAAAGATCATCATGAAAAAATTCAAATTTAATTGTTATGTCTACGATGGCGACTTATATCACGATGGAATATTAACACTACTTATAATTCAAGCATAATCAATTGGAAGAATGTAAATTTCTGAGAGATATGTGAGTATGAATAAGAGAAGTCTATGGAAAGCTTTGGCATTAAGGACATTTCAATTGATTAGATACACATTCTTATAATCAATATAGTTTATAAACATTGCTCAAAAGATATTCGAAATCAACACTTATTCTATCACATTGATATTGGAAATATTCTATACAGAGTTAATAATTTATGCATACCTACATGAACTAATTGGAAACTATAGCTTAATGAAGCCCAGGTGACTATTATGTACATTGTCTAGATAACCAATCAACACAGTAACCTACAGTTTACAAAATGAGAAAAGACAGCTTGTATATAATTTGAATAGTTAGATGATTATGACCATATACACATCAGTAAAACATAACCTACATAAAATATGATATATATATATATATATATATATATATATATTACCTAGAAAACTCTGAGTAACTTTTTGTAAGCTATATGAAAATTTGACTTTAGAAAACAACCTACACACAGGAGTTATATGAACAAATATGAAGATACAACAAATAAAAAAGACACACAAACCATTGGTGGGCCCCTAGGTAGTCGTGGTACTACTCCAATTTAATAAACAATCATGAACAACACATTAGCTTATATTAATAGTAGAATCAATTTCACATAGGTGAATTTGAAATAGTGATTAAATCATATCTGTTTTTGGTCTCAGAGAGAGTTCCAATATTTATAGAGTTTTATTTATAGTTGAGAGATTAAGACCAGCAGAAAATTGATGCTCTCCAAAAAAAACATTAAAACTTAATAACATATAGTATCTTCTTAACAACTCATGCACTCAAAATAGAGGTTGGCTCAAGTGCTCAAATTTAGATGTGATGAGTTCCATAGCTGGAGAGTTTGAACATGTACAAAACCCATGTTTTAAAACGATGCCGTCCGAGGAAGAGCCCCTTAGATATACTAACCCACAACTACAACGTGCTCAAGTCTTGGGATCAGGGGTCAGATCGAGATTCGAATCAAGGACTAGATCAAGAATTTGGATCACATTTTTGAGCTGTTTCAAACAAGCTTGACAAGTGTTAATATATTTCCTCACTCAATTAAAAACCATCATAAATCATCAAAAAATAGGACTACACATACCTTATCTTGGTCCATAGAAAATCAATGAAAGAAACCTGATAATACCTTCAAAAATAGATGAGAGAAGTATAAACTATATAATCTCCATGTACAAAAAGAGATTTGGACAAAGGAAAATGGGTAAAACACAGAGTCATTATTTCTCCCATGCCTAAGAGTTTTTCAGTCCCTCTATAACAAAAATGGATCACCAAACATAGCTTTACTCATGAAGGAGGAGGTAGATTGACTTTAGGGGTTTCTCCCTCATGTCTTGGAGACTTCTTCTTCGGCCTCTTTCGATGCTTAAATTGCATCCTTAGACTATGATTGGTAGTAGTCATTTGGTCAAGCAAACATTGTAGATAATTTACCTTGTCTTGTAGGACAACGTTGTCATGGTGCAAATTACGATCCATGGTTTCACGTTCTACCAAACGTTGGAGCAGTTGAGCATTCTCTTTCTACAAGTGTTCAACTGTTGGGAATTGATCAGACTGTTCAATAGGATAAGGCTTAGACTTCTTAGTGGATGTAGAATGTTATTGGATAAATCCATAGGTCGGACATAGCGATCTCTCCCTAGACCCACTTGGATCTAGAACAAAGCCAGACATAACATGACTCTTTCCCTAGATTCTAACCATTGAATTAAATAGAGTGCAAGAACAAAGAACATACCTTGTTGTCTCTTCCTATGGTCTTTGTTACTCCCGCTTAGCTCCAGTGCTCTCATACAATCAAGACCAAAAAAATAAAAGCCAACCAAAGTGAAGAAAGCACAATATATTCAATGGTTATGTAGTATGATCAAGGAA
Source organism: Picea sitchensis (assembly GCA_010110895.2). Classification (NCBI taxonomy): domain Eukaryota; kingdom Viridiplantae; phylum Streptophyta; class Pinopsida; order Pinales; family Pinaceae; genus Picea; species Picea sitchensis. The sequence goes on along the minus strand of SNQJ01S0174602.1, from coordinate 2,213 downwards.
TTACACGATAAAGTGAAAATAGCTTTATGGGAAAGAATCATATTAACGTATCATATTAAATGTGAAGAGATTACAACCATGGCCTTGATGTGGTAAGGTCCTTCCAATGTCCTTTGTTCCCCACACACTTCTTGCTTCAAAGTTGAAATCATAGATCTGATAGCTACTCACAATCTATCTTAATGAAAGCAAATCTCAAAAGCCACTCCAACCAAAGTGATAATTCCAAGCCAATCAGAACAAGCTCATGAACCAACAAAGCTAGCAAGCTAACTTTATCCATGAGAACTCCTCTCCTTTTATAGGATTGAAGAGGGATAAAGTGAGGAGGACTAGGATGATCCACTAAATCATGAAAACGAGTAAAATCCAAACCATTTTAGCGGATGCCACCTCACCATAAAAGTTTCTCCTTCTAGAAGATTAGAAGCGGCTCATTTTTTCCACGTGCAAGCATTCTTGCACCCTAGCTATAGAGCAACTTGTGAACATCTTGCACCCTAGCTATAGTGAAACATACGAGAATCGGTCATTCTCGCACCCATTGCCTACTGTAGCCAACTGTGAACTTCCTTTTTTACATGGTTTTTACTAGGGAAAATGCAGCTTCTTTTCTCGGGAAAAGTTCTTCTCCCTCTCTCTTTAGGAACTCATGCCACAAACCCCTCTGAAGGCAGCAGAATAGGTTTACATCATTAGCGATCATAGGGATAGCAGAAAATAATGTGTAGCAGAGAGCCCCCAAAGTATGAAGTTAGAACAAAGTGATAGATGAAATACTTTTGTCTAGTGTGTGTAGGTAACAAGGAGGAGCGATTCGATTGGAAACACGCCAACAAACAAGTAAATACTGATTACAATAATATATCATCACTAAGGTAGACATTCCCATACCGAATACAAATGACTCAAGGAATAAATCTTAGACATGTGAAGATCCATGTCAAGTAGAGCCGAGGTCATAGCCCTGAAACACCTACTTTGTGTGGATCCATCTTTGATATGACTCAAATGAAGAACATAGCCACCAAGCCACGTGGATCTATGTGTAGAAGACTCAAATTTGAACATAGCCACCAGGACATACAATGTGGATCTATGTGTCAGTAAAATCTTTTGAATACTTTGTCACAACCTAGAATAAAGTGATAATATCTAGGGTCTTCATATCCACCAGTCTATAGTACAAAATCTAACCATGTAGACCACATGTGTTGAAGTCAAACATGGTAGAAGCCACTTGATTTTACGGTCATTAGTGTATGCAGTTACTTGAAGTGCGAGGAAAACAACCAATGATGTGACTCCCAAGGTACACTAGTACAATCAATGAATGTGAATAAATGAGCTGAAATTGAACACTTTCGGCCGGAATCTCTTGATGAGGGGTCAATAATGAAAACTCAGCAGGAGGAAGCACGCCGTTGAGGTATGTAAGTTCCAAGGTACCAATTAGTTCCTAATTCTAATTCATGGATAATAAGTTGAATTAAACGGGGAAAAGACTTCGTCCACCAGGGGAGGGACATAATGTATCCCACATCTTCTAAGTCTAATTCCTGGATAATGAGTTGAAGTCGACAGGAAAAGACTCGTCACAGGAGGGCCTTAATGTATCCCACATCAATGACATGAAACAAGTAACAATATTTGATGTAGATTAGAGTAACAAGTGATTCAGGACTAACTCAGGGATGGCCGATGCAATAGAAGGCTTAAAGACTGTAGAAATGGCCGACGGAATAGAAGGATTTTCGGGTTGAACATCTTTTTGGACATATTGACGACACAACAATTGTCTTGGAAACACTGACTCAAAAATAGGGATCACAAACCGATTTGTAATCTTATAAAGGAGTATGATCAGGAGACAAGTGGATTTTCCAACCTAGACACAAAAATGGTGTCATGTTCAAAAGCGACTCTTCCACATAATACAGGTTTAGATACAATTCTTTCCCAATTTTTCCCCCACCATTTCTGGTGACTACCTCTTTATTTTTACGCAAGCTTGAGGAGGATAACATATGCTTGTTATGTAAGCTCATCCTTCGGATGAGTCCCTCAGAGTATGTTTAACGAACCCTAAGAAGGAGTGGTTCGGTCCCATCATGGGTCTGTCAATGTTTGTTTAACGAGTCCAGAGATATAAAACTCGAAGGTTTTTCAAGATTATAGAGTTTGGAAAAACACTTAAAAGAGAACTCTCTCAG
>SNQJ01S0174601.1:0-20214 GCA_010110895.2 Picea sitchensis | reverse complement strand
CTCTCTTTCGTTCTTGAAATAGATGAGGATGTCATCTAGAAAGACTTGTACAAATCGATCTAAGTACTTCCGGAATACATCGTTCATGAGGCTTATGAATATTGTTGACGCATTGGTCAATCCGAAAGGTACGTCGATGAACTCGTAATGTCCAAACCGAGTTCAGAAGGCAGTTTTTTTTTTTTGGCATGCATATAATAAATAAATGGTTTATCACTTGAATAGCAATATTCAGATTTATAGATGTTGCAATATATGTTCAAAATAGGCTACAATTGTTTTGAAGTCAAGAGGTTCACATGTAGTCTTATGTAAGATTTAAACAATAGCTTAAATTAGGTGACTATTGTGTCTGATACAACTAATCTTAGTTTTTGTGTATGCTGGGATAGAAGAGAAGAGTGAGACAAAGAAAACCAAAATCTAGAAGGCTGGTCTGATGTAACTCTCATTTTCATTGGCTTCATTTTTCTTGGCGTCTTCTCATTTCTCAATACATCTCCAAATTAAAACTACTCAAACCAAAGTGATATAACGACTTCTATGTATTTGCCAGCAAACAAAATAAACATATTATCATAAGAAAAATCCATAGATGTGTGGATGAACATGTGTATTTATACACAAAATTGTCTAAAACCAAAGAAAATACTATGTTGATATATGGTGGAAAACTTGATGTTATGAGGAGATTTGTGTGATTAGACCACGAGTTGAACCCCAGTTGTCTTCTCTTCCTGAATTGAAGGTCTTATAATTTTTAGAAGGGATTGCATTCAGCAATTAGGATCTCAAGGATTGTTTTAGAGTCATTTAGACTTAATCTCTCAGATGTCCATCGGTTTGTCATGGGTGATTATGATATGGTTTTCTTCCCAGAAAATCTGTTGCAAGTGTTGTCTAAGTATGACCATAGTCATTACTACTATATTGCAACCAATTCATAGAGTGTTGAGCATAATGTTTTTCATTCTTATGGCATGGCTTTTGGAGGTGGGGACTATGCATCTAACTATCCACTTGCACCCACTAACAAGGCTTCAGTCATTGATACGGTATGCTCATGCAACCAGGGAGATAGCAAATGAAAAAGTATAACTTTTGCTTATCCATTTTTGTTAAAAATTGAGTTTCTCTTCTTTAGGAAATTTATTATAACCCTCCTTGACTCTGCATCTCAAGGCAGAGAAGCAGTTAGAGGCATTTTTAACTCATCTTGAGTGCTTAGCCATTTGGAAGCATGCCTTGCCTATATGATATGATTGGGCTACCTCTCCTATAGGAGGAAGTCCTTCATCAGATGTCATTGTTGGTGAAGAGGTTGTGAATAGTAGTGCTAACATTGCTCACATGTTAGAAGAAGTAGGCTTCCAAGGAACAACATCTTCTTGCTCAATGATGGAATATGAATTTCTTACTACGGTTGAGCATGCTAAAGAGAATGCCCCATCAGATGGTATAAATGGATTCCATGAATGAAATTGCTTATGTTGATTTTTTTTTTTATAGTAACTGAATTGCTAGAACCAATTTCATTCAATTGGTAAATATATTTTTCTGTACCATATGAATTCTATTATAAATGAACAAGCTTGTGCAGAGAGTGGAACTGGTCTATAAACAACTTATAAAAAGATTAATGCTAGTGTGATGCCAGATGCAATGGAGGCTATATTTCAGGAAGCTCTTGTATTGGGCAGAAAAGGTGTTGTAAGTAATATATCTGTAGCTTTCTATTTCTTTTATATCTCTATATGTATATTTATATATCTTTACTATATTCCTATTTTTTTTTTTAGCGGTTGATTATATAAAAATATCACTCTGTATAGGTGAGGCTTCTCAGAGGTTCGAAACTTTTACAGGCTAGGCTTCTTACAGGTATAAAGGTGAACATGCCTTCTTCAAACTTACAATAGTTTCTAGGGTTTTCTGGTTTATTTCTGGGTTGATTCTAAGTAGGTGGGTAGGCCCTTGGTTCCATATTTTGAACCAGGGCTCCGATACCATGTGTAGGGACCTAAATTAACTAAATTCTATTAAATCCATAAATTGAACAACAAACTTCTACTTCTACGCAGAAAACTCAGTAATTTCTTTTAATTCAGCATATAAGCATGTTAAATTAATTAATGAACAACAATTTCATAACAGAATAAGAATTACTTAACATAATAATACAAATTTACCTCTTCCTGATGCTAATTTATCCATTGACCCGGTTGTCCAGCCTATTGCTTTGCTGCTGGATGATGCGCTGACCAATTCTGCCAAAACCAACTATCCTCCTAGCCAGCTAGGAGCAGCCTGTCCAACTCCCTAGCTCTAGGAAACTGAAAGGAATCATGGCCCCTGTGCCCAAAACCCCTAGCAACCTGGTGCCCCCTACAATGATACTCAAAGACTGCAAAACTCTACCATTGAACCAGAAAAGCCAAGCCAAGAAATCAGTACTCTCGTCCCCCTCCAAAATTCTTCCTCCCCCAAAAGAATGCCTTCCACCGTAAGACTCTCCCCGTCATATTCCCCCTTCACCGATTCTCTCCCTTTCATTAATTTCCTTATCCATTTATTTATTATCTTATCCCCTTGTATTTAGTATCTTATCTTATCCCCTTATTAATATCTTATCCTTACATTTAATGTCCTATCCCCTCCCATATACGTAAGTCTTTAACAATTTAAACTTATTAACCCCTTTAATTCTTTACTCAATTAATTAATGAGTCAATTAATAATTAATTAATCCTTGACAGACATGAACAAGTAATTAATAATAATTAATTAGTTAATATTATTTAAGAAATAATTATTGTTTAGCTAACTTTTTAGGACAGTTAGATTATTAAATTAATTATAATTAATAATCCTAAACATCTATTTAAGCAGGGCCATTACAAGAATTCAGAAAGGTCTTCCATTTTTGCTATAACTCCTTTTCTAGGATGTTCCAAGAAATGAAACTTGGAGTAATTGTAGGGAATATATTGAATAATATTGGGTAAAAGTTTCAAAAATTTATCCATTACATTCATGGAGTTATTCTTGTTGAAATTTAGTGTTTTTGACTAATCCAAAAACTAGTCCCATGATACTAAGGTAAAGTTTGATGAAGATGTTATTCTCTTGTTGTTGAAGTTGAGGAAGGTTTGCAAGTCTATTAAATATTTATATGTATGTTTATATGCATGTTTTGATGGTTAAATGTTGATAATGTTATGGTGTATGCTTAAAGAAAGTCTTTTGTATATTGTTGAGGCATTGGCACATGCTTGAGGCACACATTAGGGGCATGGTTGAGGAATATACTTGGTATATGATCTTGGTTGTTTGGTAATTTTTTGAGGCATTTCATCGATTATATCTTATGGTACATGGTGTATGACATGATTGAGATATATCATGCATGATATGGTATATGGTTGAGGCACATGGTTTGAGGATCATCTTGGATATTGGGCACATTGTTTGAGATACATTTTTGGTATATGTATGAGGAATTCCTTGGTGGCAGTGATGCATGTTGAGATATATTGTTGGTACATGGTATTTTATGGTTTTGATGTACATGACTGATGGTTGAGGAATATGGTACAGGTTTTGGTGCATGGTTTATGCATGATTTGGTACAGGTGTTGGTGCATGGTTGATGCACTTATTGTGGTACACAATTTATGTTTGGTATAGTATAGGTTGATTGTTTGGTACATGCTTTGGTACATGGTTGAGAGACACATCTTGTGATGGTATGTTGGTGATATTGGTACATGATTGGTAGAGGCATCTGTTGGTGATGTTGGACATCTATTTGAGAGGTGTCCTTAGTATATGATCCATGTGAGAGGAAATAGTTGAGTATCAGTGCAATGATAGGTTGGATATAGTTACAAGTTGGCAGGTTATAGGTTGATGTGGTTGTAGAAGTGACATTGGTAGTGATAGTGGTAGTGATTTTGTTAGTAACAATTTGGTCTACACTTATATTTCAGAGAAGCAAGATGGGGCAAGGAAAGGGAGTTGTAGCCTCCTTTTGGTTGGAGACGGAAAATTAGGAAGTTGGAGCTTCATTCATGTTGGAGCCTGAGAATCGGGGGGTTGTAGCCTCCTTTTGGTTGGAGCCAAAGAATTTAGGTATTTGTATCTTCCTTCACGTTGGAGCCTGAGAATCAAGGGGTTGTAGTCTCCTTCTGGTTCGATCCAGAGAATTTAGGGAGTTGTAGCTTCCTTCAGGTTGGAGCCTGAGAATCAAGGGGTTGTGGCCTCCTTCTAGTTGGAGCCATAGAATTCAGGGAGTCATAGCTTCCTTTAGGTTGTAGCCTATAAATAGGAGTTCATAGCCTCCTTCCAATTGTAGATGGAGAAATGGGAAGTTGGTGTGTCAAATGAATGTATTCTTTGATACATAAGAAATCTTTTGTGGTTTTCTCTTGTTTGGTTTTCCATGCAAATTCTTGCCTACTATGTACTTGATGTGATGTTGACGTGATGCTGCTTATTTTTATATGTTCGTGATACACTGATGATATAATGATAATATACTGTTGATTAAGTTTAAGCTTATGTATTGTGGTTAAAAGTGGTAAAATTTCTCATACTGATTCACCCCCCCTCTTAGTATTCCAATATCGTGTGCGTCATACTTATAGGAAGGTCTATAACATTGGAAGAAAATGATGCACAAAGTATCAATGAGGTAGTGTGCCCACATTACTCAATCATTGCATTGGATTGGAACAGGGTTATGTGACCTGCCCAAGTATGATGACTTTAATGATATAGAAACCTTTGTACAAACATTTGAGTTGTATATACTTGAACAATATAGACTACTGGAATTAGATGTTATCTTGAAAGCCACTCCGGCCATATGGTGGGTTGTGCACAATGAATAAATTAATGGCTGCAAGAAATGTAGAAGACTGATGAAAAATAGATTCAGTACCAAGGTGGAGGATATTGCGCAAACATATATAGGGGAAGGTGATCAAACATAAAATATTGTGTAGTATCAAAAGAGGCGGGGTTCACTATCGAGGGAGGAATGGACACATAAGTTCATAAATACACTGGATAGAATTCCTAAGAATTGGTACCTCGACCTAGAAATGCACAAAGAGACAACAAACTAGGATGACCTAAGTCAAAGGTTTAAGGTAAAATTTACTTTCAAACATGAATCTCCATTACTCGATGCATCCTTGCAGGATATTCGAACAAAGAATTTTTTGGAAGAAGGGACAATGAAGGTAGTATCTATCTATAGTTAATATAGAACTTCGATGAATGTTCATGAACTACTGGAATGTTATAACGTTGCTAAATAATATCAAGAGGAAGACAATCCTAGAAATGTACAAGTACCTAAAATAGAGGGGGAATGCATAGTGGAAGGACCAGATCTTGAATCTGTTGTGTATGCATAGCCATTAAGGACACAAAAGGTAAATATTTGTACGAAATAAAACCCAAAGTTTTCATAGATAGGTGATTAATGGAATAATGAAAATATGGATAAGATTACATATTTACTGTGTGAGTATCAAGATATATTCCCAACTAGATTCTCAAAGATGAAGGGGATAGTTGTATAATTAGGAGAAATGAAGATCCCTTTGAAACTAGGAGCTAAACCAGTGAGACAGAGACCCTAGAGGTTGAATTCAAAATATAAAGAGAAGTTAAAGGTAGATATAGACTGCATTCTAGAGGCATGAATCATTGAACCCATAGAGGAATTAGAATGCATAATTCCAATGGTGGTGCAAGATAAGAAAACATGGGGGATAATGATATGTGTATACCTAAGGAAACTAAATGATGTATGTCTGGATGATCCATTTCCAACACCTTTCACAAATGAAGTGTGAGAGAATGTAGGAGGGCATGAGGCTTATTATTTCATAGATGGATTTCCAGGGTATCATCAGATAAATATTACGTAGCAAGACAGATATAAGACTACCTTGGTGATGGAGTGGGGAAGTTATCAATATACAGTGATGCCTTTTGGGATGAAGAATGCACCTACAATTTTCTCCAGAGTATTTTTCATAGCCTTTAAGGAGTTCATTCATAAGTTCCTTGAAGTTTACATAGACGATTTGATTGTGTTTAGTTTGTTGAAGGACCATATAGAATTACTTGGGATAATGTTAGATAGGTGTAGATAGTGTCATATTTCACTAAATTTGAAGAAATGCATTTTTTTCACAGCTTTTGGAATTTTGTTGGCTCATGTGGTATGTAATCAAGGATTATTAGTGGATCCTTCCAATATTGCAGTAATTTTGGACTTAAAACCATCAACAATAGTCAAACAGTTGAGAAAAACCCTGGGTCATACATGATACTACAAGAAGTTCATTAAGGGATATGTGCAGATTATAACACCTATCGAAAAGTTGTTGAGAAAAGAGGCTAAGTTCTAGTGGAATGAGGATTTTCAGAAAGGTTTGGATACCTTGAAGAAGAAGTTAGTGACCACACTGAGTTTGATATTTCTATACTGGGGAAAGGAATTTCATGTCCATGTGGACGTGTCATGCATAGATTTAGGCACAATGTTATCTCAGCCAGGAGAAGGAGACATAGACCATCCAATTTCCTTTACAACAAGGAAGTTGTCAAAAACCGAAAAATAATTACACTACTACAAAATGAGGAGGATTGGAAATGGTATATGTGATGAAAAATTTCAAGAATTACTTGTTGAGATCTCATTTTAAGATGTATACAAACCATTTTGAACTAAGGTACTTAGTGAACAAGATAGTGTTATGGGGGAGAATATGTATATGGTTTCTTTTGTTCCAGGAATATGATTTTTAGGTTGTTTTGGAATAAGGAAAGTTGAATGTAGGACCAAATCATTTATTGTGCATATTATCAGGAGAAGATGTGGGGAATCTAGATGGAAGTTTGTTGGATGCATAGTTACTTCTAGTTAGAATTGTAGATGAATACTTTACATACATTGTATGATTTCTGAGTATAGGAATAGATCCATATGACATGAAAGTGGCACAAAGAAGAATCTAGTAGTGAAGGAAACAAACTACCAACTAATTGTAAGAAGCTTATACAAGTTAGGTGCAGATGGAATATTAAGATGATGTGTGGTAGATAATTAAAGGCCTATGATACTCACAGAAGTACACACTAGATTGAAAAATGATCCAGGTGGATATCAATGACCACCCACCTATTCCACTAGCTCAAAGACCAATTTCCATTTTGGGATTTGTTTCCTAGTTTTCGGGTCCTAAACTTCTGGGGTCGTTTTGAAGCCCTAAACAACGTTTTTTGGGCCCTCCATAATCACAATGTGATATTTAGCCAAAGTGTGATGAAAACATGTATAGTCCTTGCATATTTATTTCCAATGAGCTATTCTGTGCCTAAAACATAGACCGTATGCAAATTTTATGACCCAGGGAAGTTGATGTACCAACTTACCCCATCGGGGCCCACATGACTTTTTCTGCTTCATCTCCTAGGGTTAGGTTTTTGAATGTTTATGGTTTTCTCATTTATTATTTATGTTAAAAAGGCCTTTGGAGACTCATTGTAACCAACTTCTTTTGAATGAGCATAGCTGACACATCTCTTCTCATAGATAAACTACCGCCATTCTAGCTAGCTTATGTGCTTTTAAATTTTGCATTATTTTTTATTTCAGTCAGTCATTAATATAATATGATATTCACTATATTAATGTGTTTGTTTCCATATCTATGTGTAATACTTTGTTATATCTCTATTATATCTCTACCTTCATATCATTCCTAAAATCATTTGGATCAGTGGTATCAAATAAGTCTCCTCATTTTCATCCTCAATGCACGTCCTCAACGAGGTTAGGGTATAGAGAGTTTGGTCTCGAGATTGTATATCTTGAGGAAAACCACTCTCACATGCCCAAGTGACCTTCCATGGTGGAAGCAAATAGGGATGATGGGGCAATATATCCTTTCAAATTGTTTCTTGAGGAAGCTCTCGCGTGATAGAGGAATGAGATGATGGATAATTTCGCCCAAATACTTCGGTGACTATCGTAAACAATTGAGGAACCTTCAACCAAAAATCACTTCATATGTGTGACACCCTTCAAGGTATAAGTTAACTTTGATATTCCTTTATTTGAAGGCAATATTGATGACGATTTTTTGGAAAAATGATTAAATCTACTACATGGTTATTTTTTTGTCCACAATTTTTCCAACAGTGAAAACATCACCTTCGCACTCCTTAAGGAACTTCCCCATGTCAGATATTTGTTGGATACTTATTGTGAGAAACATGTTGAGGATTAATCTGTAATTTTTTGGCCAGGATCTACTTGGGTGGCTTTTGTTGATGCCCTCAAGTAACAATATTACCCTATTGGGAATTATGATGACTAGTACACAAGATGGATCAAACTGCGCTAAGAGAGGGGCCAAACGATCTCAGAGTAAAATAATACTTTCCATATTGATCCGAAAAGATATTTTAAATACTATGGTTGAGTTTTAAAAACATGAGTTCATTAACCATTTAAGGAATTGATGAAAGAGGAAGAAATTGACGATGTAACATGGAAGTCATAATAAGATATATAGATCTGAAAATAAGCACAAGAATCAGCAAACCATAATAGAAAAAATTGTTAACGGAGTTCGAAAATATTGCCTATGTCTCTGGGCCTTTGTCTCAGTGGGTGAGGCTTTATTATTTCTCTTCAAAATCTTCAAAAGTACATCAAAAAAATCTAGATGGATTACAAAATAAGTTGGATTTGTTCGTCTAGATCTCAATAACCCAACACAATTGACGGCACTGAAAACGGATGAACGAAGCTCTCGAAAATGGCCCACAAAGTTTCTCTCCTCAATGGCTTCCCTACATAAAAATGGCTTTTGCTTTACAATTATTTAGAATTTCTCCTCTTTTGAACTTGTTTATGTTGCCAAGAACCTATGGTTTATATAAGCTTGAAGTTGGCAATAAACTCCCAACTTCCCCCCAATATATGGCCTCAAAAAGAGCTCCAGATCCTTCAATAATGGCCAAAATCTCCCAAAATTAGTTGAAAAATAAAATAAAATATTAATATATAGTTAAAAAAAACACTTTTGGGCCAAAATAGGGTGTAGCCCCCCAAATCTAGGCCCCTGGTCATGTGCGCTCCCTTCATGTGGCCAAGTGCTATGCACTGGCCGGGGGGCATGTGGCTTGGCTCATGTGGCCATGACCTATATCTCCACATGCTCGCATGTGGTAAGCCCCGATCATTAGCTCTTGGTCATGCACCCTGGTTAGCGGGCTAGCTCGGCCGACCAGTTTCTATCCCCGCAAATCCGTGCCACAGTATAAAGGAGTGGTTCGGTGGTAAGGTTCTATGGTGACTCGTCGAGGGCTAAGGCTAGGCCCCAACCCTTTTATCCGCGAAACGTAACTCCATTGTAACTCAAATAGTTATGAACAAGTATAGGGGTAAGCAACAATGTGTGGGCGGGCTGGTAGCCCAACCCTGCCAAAATGCTTCGCCCGAACCAGAGGTCACAGGTTTGACTCTTGTGGATTCCATTAAACGTTTACCACAACCAACCAATGGGGGTGCCACGTGGCACCATAACACTTCCCCTCTAACTACCATGTGTCAACATCCAATTTTCCCACACATCACTAGAACATGTCATCAATGGACTGGTCCATGCAACTTTTAATGCATCACTGCCATGTCACTTGTACGACTATATGGATTGTATGACTAGCTGCCACATCAACACTCTACGGACAGTACAGTCAGCAAAATTTTATCTTTTTGGAAAAATGAACAAAACACTATATCTTTCTCATATGATGTCTGCTTGAGCCCATTCAAGTTGCGTCGGGTTCATAACGAAGAGGCCTATGCACATGTCCGTTTTGAAGGGATTCCAAACACTTTGATTTTTAGGCCTTCCTGGACCCATTTTGGTTCCTGGATCCATTTTGGATCATGCCTCCCCACTAAGAGCTTTTGGTCCTCCAAAATGATGCTAACTAGTCATCAAGTGTGGGATAGGCCACCCCAATTGTTCTTTATCTTTAAATTTTGTCCTGTGCACCTGTCTCATCAAGATCAATTGCAAAAAATCCATGACAACTAACAACATATTGTTAGCCGCTTGTACTCTGTCACATATTATTGAAGCCACTATCATCCATGTTGACAACATTAGCAATGATAACATCAAAAATATGATTGCAAATGAGATATAATGTTTTTAATACTTGCACGACATTAACTTATCTTGAAGCAAAGTATGATTGATCTTCCATTCTACAATCATCTCATGTTCTTGCTTAAGATCAATTGCTTGATTTGGGACAATTATAGGTGTGTTTATTGCATGAGATGCCTTCCTTAACTGTTCCATTGTTTGAAGAGATTGTTTTGCTTTTAAGTGATGAGCATGTACAACATATTCCTTTCCTGCTTTGATTAAGTGATATTGATTTTCTTCCCTGTAGAATATTGCTTTGCGATCATAAAAATAAGGACTGCCTGAGACCATTCCACATTCACTGAGTGGCACCACATCACACGTTACCTCATCCACAAAATTAGATGAAATTTCAAACTTTAATGTGCATTGCTTTGTTATGTGCAATTTATGATTGTTGCTTATCCATTTAAGTGAGTAAGGCTTATGATGCATCTGAGTGTTTAATCCCAATTGTTTAACCACTTCCTCTAAAATCAAATTAGATTGAGATCCACTATCTATCAATGTGTCGACCGTAGTAGTCCTCATTATGACCCTTGTGTGAAACAATTTACTTCTAGAATCATATCCATCACCAAGTTTACCTGTCAAACCAATTTCTTTGATTTTAGACTCATCACCCGAATATGATCCCAAGCATGTTAGTCATGATGTTGCTGCAACTGTTTGCCTCCCTTTTCTCTCTTTGAACCATTTTGGTCTATTCTCGGGATGCAATTTCCATCAATGGTCCTCATCATGCCCTTCTTTCTTGCAATGCTTGCAATAGAGCTTCTCTTCCTTTCTTTCCATTCCACTTCCTTTTGTCCTCTTTTCTTGAATATGATTCCCCTAATACACCAACTCTTGTTTTCCCTGCCTCAATGTATGTTTCTTGAACAAAAACCTCATCAAGATTAGTAGGTCCAAACATAAATACAGTGTTATGAATATGTGCAGGTAAACCTCCTATATACTTCATAAGAGTTTCTTGGGCATGTAATGGAATGTCTAACATTAATGCCATCTTACGAAATTCATCTATGTATTCTTGCATTGTTTGTCCCTTTATTAGTTTAAGACCTTGCCATTCAATTAAAGCCTTGTCTTTATAACCCAAAGGAAAAAATTGCTTTCTAATTGCAAAAAAAAAGCATGCCATGATGGAATACATTACCCACTTGTTGCATGTCATTTTGCAACTTCCTTTTCCACTAGATGAGTGTTGTTCCTACAAGTCGAAGCAATGCCAACTTGATTTGAGTTGCCTCATCCTTGATTTGTTGCACACTGCAATAAACTTCCATCTGTCTGACCCAATTATCAAGCCTCTCTGCATTGACTTCACCATCATACATGGGTAACTCAAATTTCACATCAAGATTAAGTAAATAAATTTCATTTCTATGTTTATGGGAACGTTTTCTTGCAGTGGATTTGGAACTTGTACTTGAAGAAGAAGAATTTGATGGAGAAGAAGGAGGTGAAGGAGGAGTTTTAGGAGGATCATCTCCTTCTTCACTTTTGGCCTTTGAATATTCACCTAGATTTGGTCTCTTCCGTTCCAGGTAATCATCATATAAAACCTTCATCATCTCCTACATGGCGAACAAAGTCTTTCGAAACTCTTTCTCCTCATGAGAAAGTACCTCTTCCGATGCCATCTTCTCACTTTGAGAAGTTCTCTTTCTCGATCCAATCTCAGGATTCTCTTCAACAAGCTCACCTTCACCACGATTCATCTTTTCCCTGGTAATCATGCAAACTCAAAAACCAACCGTCAACCTGCTTTGATACCACTTGATCCGAAAAGATCTTTTAAAGACTATGGTTGAGTTTTAAAAACATGAGTTCATTAACCATTTAAGAAATTGATGAAAGAGGAAGAATTGATGATGTAACATGGAAGCCATAATAATATATATAGATCTGGAAATAAGAACAATAATCAGCAAACCATAACAAAAAAAATTGTTAATGGAGTTCGGCAATATCACCTACGTCTCCGGGCCTTTGTCTCAGTGGGTGAGGCTTTCTTATTTCTTTTAAAAAGATTCAAAAGTACATCAAAAAAAATCCAAATGGATTACAAAATGATTTGGCTGTGTTCTTTTAGATCTCAAGAACCCAACACAACTGAAAGCACTGAAAACGGATAAACGAAGCTCTTGGAAATGGCTTGCAAAGTTCCTCTCCTCGATGGCTTCCCTGCATAAAAATGGATTTTGCTTTAAAATTATTCATAATTTCTCCTCTTATGAACCTGTCTAGGCTGCCAAGAACCTATAGTTTGTATAGGATTGAATTTGGCAACAAAATCCCAACTTCCCCCCAAGATACGGCCTCAAAAAGAGCTCGAGATCCTCCAATAATAGCCAAAATCTCCCAAAACTACCTGAAAAATAAAATAAAATCTTAATATATAGTTAAAAAACCCACGTTGGGGAAAAAATAGAGTGCAACCCCCGAAATTCGCCCCCCTGGTCATGTGTGTGCCCTCCATGTGGCCAAGCGCTATGTGTTGGCCCCTTAACTATTGGCCCTTGGTCACGTGGCTTGTCTCATGTGGCCATGACCTATATCTCCACGTGCTTGCATGTGGTAAGCCTTGGTCATTAGATCCTGGTCACATGCCCTGGTTGGCATGCTAGCCCGACTGACCGAGTGTTATCCCCGCAAATTCTTGCAAGAGTATAAAGGAGTGGTCTGGTGGTAAGGTTCTATGGTGACTTGTCGGGGGCTGGGGGCTAGGCCCTAACCCTTTTCTCTGCGGAACGAAACTCCGCTGCAACTCAAATAGTTATGAACAAGTATAGGGGTAAGTAACAATCTGTGGGTGGGTTGGTATCCCAACCCTACCAAAATGCTCCACTAATACCGAAGGTCATGGGTTTGACTCATGTTGAGTCCATAAAAAGTTTACCACAACCAACCAATGGAGGGGTGCCATGTGGCACCATAACACTTGCCCTCTAACTACCACATGTCAACATCCAATTCGTCCACACATCACTGCTACGTGTCACCAATGGTCTGGTACACGCAACTTCCAATGCAACACTACCATGTCATCTATATGATCATATGGACTGTATGACTAGTTGCCATGTCAACAGTGTATGGACTGTACAGTCAACAAAATTTTGCATGTTTGGAAAAACGAATACAACATGATATCTTGCTCATACGACGTTTGTTTGAGTCCATTCAAGTTGCGTTGGGTTTGTAATGACAAGGTCTATGCACACGTACATTTTGAAGCGATTCTAAGAACTTTGATTTTTAGGCCTTCCTGGACCCATTTTGGAGACTCTGAGAAACATATAGTCCTAAAATACCATGGGGCTATGCACATGGACATCCAAACCTAAATGGATTTTCTGGACATCTTGTCATTGGGAGCCGCTTATCAATATGTATTCAAAATCGAGAAGAAATTCAAGAGGAAGTTTGGGTATGCAAATCCACAACAACCAAAGTATGGTAATGGTGTCCCTAACCCCCAATGGACAAAGAAAGGATGGGCAACCCTAGGATAATCATACCAAGCCAACAACAATGATGTGTAATGGGCATATCAACTGTACAGGGTATTGGAGGCAGTCTGAAACACTACAGTCTCTCTGATATCTAGGAAGAAGTGCAGAAAGGTGATTTCTCATATCGGGAGATTGTCAATCAAAAAGTGAAAAAAAGGTCACTACAATCGCCAAAACCTCTCCATGAGGTCTCTCTTCCCAGCAGCAAGATGTGGATGGAATATTCAAGGAGTACAAAGACATATTCGCCTCACCTACATGGGTGCCTATGAACTGTCAGGTAAAACACTCAATTGATCTGACATCCGATGCTCCTCTACATAATGATCATGTTTACATGCATTCTTTTATTGAGAATGAATAAATAAAATTCCATATTCAAGAGTTAATTTTGAAGGGCCACATCAGATCAATCTCCTCACCTTGTGGGAGCCCAATTATTGTAGTACAAAAGAAGGACAATACATGGAGACATTTTATTGATTACAAAGTCCTGAACAAGATCAAAGTCAAGAATCAATACCCAATTCCCCAAATTGATGATCTTATCGATCACCTCAAGGGAGCCAAGTTTTTCAATAAAATTGATCTAAATTCAGGTTACCACCAGGTACCGATCGAGCAAAAAGATGTGTGGAAGACAACCTTCAAGTCCAAAGAAGGCCTCTTTGAGTGGTTGGTCATGCCTTTCAGCTTGACTAATACCCTAACCACATTCATGCAGATGATGGATGATATATTACAGCCATTCACAAACTCCTTTCTGGTTTAATATTTGGATGACATCCTCCTCTTCAACAAAACTTAGGAGGAACATTTGGATCATATTCACCAGGTATTGACCCCCATACAACAACACAAGTTATATGCCAATTTGGAGAAGTGTTCCTTTGGCATGCAACGAGTCGAATATTTGGGACACATTATCGATGAGCAGGGTATACATATGGATTCATGCAAGATCCAATTCATCTGCGATTGGCTGGGCTTCAAGACAATGACTGAGATCTACAGCTTCTTGGGCCTTGCTAAATTCTACCGACGGTTTGTGTTGGGGTTCTCTCATATAGCTTTGGCCCTAAGTCAGGTGACGAAGGGTAGCACAGAGGCTAAGTTTGTGTGGTATGCTCCCCAACAAAAAACATTCGAGGATTTGAAACCCCGCCTCTCCTCAACATCAATACTCATTCTACCACACTTGCAACCACCATTTGAGATTGAGACAGATGCTTCAGATTATGGTATCAGTGCAGTCCTTACTTAGCATGGACATCTAGTAGCCTATCACAGTGAAACTCTATCTTATATTGTTCAGAGATACCCCACCTATGACAAAGAGATATACTCCATTGTGCAGGAATGTCGACAGTGGAAGCATTACATTTTTGGGAAGGAAACAGTCATCCACACTGATCACAGACCTCTGCAATTCTTGCAGACACAAGGAAAGTTAAAAAATGATCACCATTAGAAGTGGGCTACATACTTGCAACAATTCCACTTGAATATCAAGTATAAGAAGGGTAACATCAATCATGTCAGATATTTCCTGAGTCGACCCCCTATGGTAACACTCACTGCAGTTCTCAACTCTTATGGACATGAAGCATCTGGATGGCCACAATTATACAATAACGAATCTAACTTTTCTACATCCTATCAGACATTGAGAATAGGAAAAACAATTCCCAACTTTCATCTCCATGATGGATTATTATTCCATTTGATCCACCTCTGTGTTCCTTCAAGAGAGCATGTGAAGATGATCTGGGAAGCTCATTACAACTAGGAAACGAGACATTTTGGTGTAGAAAATACAATGTCAGTACTCCAGAATCAATTTTGTTGTCCAAATCTTCGATAATATATTCGCAAGTACATCAGATCCTACATCGCTTGCACCATCCAAGCCCTCAATCAAGAAACAGGGGATACACACCCCTCTTCCTACTCTGGATAGGCCCTGGGATTCCATCTCTATGGACCACATGTCTGGTTTTCGTTCAACCAAACGTGGAAATGAATGTGTCTTCGTGGTCGTCGATCACTTCTCTAACATGTAAATTTTAGCACCATGCAAGCAAAGCATCACAACCGAGGCCACTGCCAAGCTCTTCTTCACACATGTTTGGGTTCATTTTGGGCTACCATAAACTATTATTCATAATCGAGAGAGTAGGTTCCTGAGCACCTTTTGGTCCAGCCTATGGTTGATGATGGACACTAAGCTGACCAAATCAACAACCTTCCATCCACAGACTAGTGGACAAACAAAGGTAGTAAACATGATGATTGTACATATCCTATGAATGTATAATTCCAAACATCCATGCACATGGGATGAAATCCTTCCTTATGTTCAATATAGCTATAGGTGTGCTTCAGGTTCCAATCATTGGCCCCCATTGATGTAACTCTTCCCATTGTATCCACACAAAAAGAGTCCTCCCATGCTCAAACAAAGGTTGATCGAGAAGCCAAATTTTTTGAGCGCATCTACCACATCCAACAATAATTTCATGATATTATGCAGAAATTCAATGTCAAGTACAAGCATCGACACGATCAACATCGGGTATCGCACAAATTTTAGCTGGGAGATAAGGTCTAGTTGCATTTGCAAAAGAGCGCCTCATAGGACCCCGTCAAAATCTACACCCTCTCATATGAGCCTTACACCATCACCAAGGATGTGGGTGAGAATGCTTTTGAATTAAGTATCCCTCCTTTCCTTGGATTGCACTTGATATTTAATGTGGAATTGCTCCGACCATATTTTCCACCTCTCTTGGACAATTTGGATGCGAACGCATATTTTGCCCCTATAAAACTCAATTCTTCTTGCATCAAACAAGAGATAGTTGATCAAATCATGGACACCAAGAAAAGGACACCCTCCAACGGACTATCAAACTCTATTGGGTCGTCAAAGCAGGGCAATTTCTTCATGAGGGAAAGTGGCTCACTAGGAGTGAGGTTCAATAGAATTTTCCTCATCTAATGCAGGAACTTGAAGTAATGAAGACCATTGCTTCCTAATGGGGGAGGGATGATCTAGGTGGATATCGGTGGCCACCCACCTATTCCACTAGCTCAAAGACCAATTTCTATTTTGGCAGTTTTTTTCCTAATTTTCGGGTCCTAAACTTTTGGGGTCATTTTGAGGCCCTAAACAACATTTTTTGAGGCAGAGGTGGGGACGCCAAGCCTGTATGAGATATCGGCTCGATGATTGATCTCTCCAGGAAGAACAAAATCTGAAGGCCCTGGGACGTCAAGGTTGTGGAGTGGTTGGATCGACAAACGCCAAGATATGTTGTGTACATTTTGTTTGGGTCGGATTTGTATATTTCACCAGTGCAGGTGACAAAGTTGGCACTGGGTCTCGAGGCGAGTAGACAACCTTTATTGTGGGTGTTGCATCCTCCAGACTCAAAACTTACAGAGGGCTTCTCTTTGACGAATGAGGAGTGGAAGGCGAAGGTGCTCTCGGATGGCTACGAGCGACGTCTTAGGGGGCGATGCATTATTGTGTGTTGGTGGGAGCCACATGCGACAATCTTGGCACACAAAGTGATGGGGGATTTTATTACCCATTGTGGATGGAATTCAGCTCTGGAGAGCGTGGAGGCGGGAGTTCCAATGATCTAGTTGTCGCTGCAATCAAACCATCCATCCGACGCTTTTCTTTTGGTGGAGAAGGCATAAGTGGCAGTGGAGCTTAAGATGAAGGATGGCGTAGCTAAAAGGGAATAGGTGGAGAGATATGTACGAAGATTATTTGTGGTGGACAAGGTGGTGAAGGAGATGAAGAAGAGAGTAAAGGCAATGAGTATATCGGTGGATGCGGCCATACAATTTCTTTTTTTAAGGTGAATATTCTGATTTTTTGAATGAAATCAATGAAGTATTTAATAAAAGAGGAGGTTTTACCAACGAATTTCTGGAACTTATTCACAATAAATTGATCAAGGCCATGAGTGGGGATCCTATGGCACTAACTATAGGTCTAAGATGAATGTGTCTTTTATGGACTTTGGGTTGTCGATAGATCTTTGTAGTTTGGAAGTTGTGAGGAATGATATGTTTTTAGATGCTAGGGTCCAGAGAAAAATGTTTGATTGCTTTCATAACCAAGCAGGTAATGGTATTAATAGTGTTTTTAGCAAGAGGTTTATAAGTTGAGGAAGAAAGAAGGTTGACAACTTTAAAATTATAGTCGGAGGTAATCATAAGAATGGTAACATTATGTTTATCACCTTTGAGGAAAATGATGTCAAGGTTATCATTAAGGTGACGAATAGATTGAAATTGTTCTTTAGTTAAGTTAATTTTGGGAGGCTTGGAACAACGAAGGGTTCTTCCACACTTGTGCCTAATTTCTTTAGCTTCCTGAGTTAGAAGGTTATGAGTAATGGAGTCAATGAAGAAAATAATTTCTTCCACTAGGATACATCTAGAAATTAAAGCGAAATTAAAACTTTTTTCAAGAAGTTGGAAGGTAGGAGGGTCTAATTTAAATGATGATGAATTTATGACCGTGGATGGAATAAAGGTAGAAGAAGGTTGGGGTACGAGAGAGAATATTTTTTGTTGGTATTAAGGTTGTCAAAAGAGGTGAAAGATATGGAGAGAATATTAAAAATAGATAAGGAAGCACATGTGTTCCTTTGATTTTCAACAAGATTAGGTCAAGAGTTAATAGTGGAAATGTGAGAAAAAGTCTCATTATTATGAGATGTTAGTGTTGAGGAAGAATACTTGAAAATAATAGGATTCAAAGAGTTATTAGGATTAAAAATGGAATAACTATTATGCAAAACCAATAGAAGATTATCACTTGATATCATGGACTTCAACATGGTTTGGGTGACATTGATTGATACAAAGAAATTGTTGTCCTAAGAAATCAGAGTTGAATTGTCCCAACCTAGATTAGGGTTTCCATAATAATAATTTTAAAAAACAAACAAAAAAAACTACCATTAATATATGCCACATTAATATAATAATATATAAAATAAAACATTACAAAAATAATAAACATTATTTTTTTTCAAATTCCAAACAATATATTTTTAACATTTTAATTTTTTCTAAAAACAAAATTCAAATTCCAAACGGGTGGAGTTGATTATGAGAATTCACTAGGGTCACTATTAAACTTTTATTATTAATATTGGAATTTTAAATTTAATTTATAGGTAAAAAAAAAAGTTATAAAATGGACTTACTTATAATTTTTATAAGTAAAAAGTGTTATGAAAATTATATATTAGTAGTTTTGCTAGTTTTTTTAACATTTTTATTTTTTATAATAATAAAGGTTAATTCATTAGTGATATAAAAAAATTTGTCTCAATACATTTATTCTTATGTATAACAACTATTTTTTTTTAAACATTTTAATAATGTAACATAATATTTTCATTCACAATATGTTATATTTCATATTATTTATATTTATCTAAAAAAAAATGATAACATAGTATGATAACAACTATGTTAACATTATAATAATGTAACATAGTATTTTCATTCACAATATGTTATATTTCATATTATTTATATTTATCTAAAAAAATATAACATAGTATGATAACAACTATGTTATAGTATTTTCATGGACAAGATGATATACTTTTTTACAATATTTTATTTTTTAACCTATAATATATTTAGTATTTTTCACAATATAATATATATTTTTTATAATATTTTGTTTTTTTATAAAAAAAAGACATAAGAATTTATTTGTGAATTATTTTTAAAACTTTTTTTTTAACACAAAGTTTGTTAGGGAAAAGATAGTAGAATGAAAAAAATCATAATAATAATGTAGAGTTATATAAACACACAATTGGGAGTGAACTGCTTCCTAATCTTAATTAACTAATCATGTAATCTTAGTTAACTAACCATGAGGTCAATTGCCACCTAGTCCTGACCATGATGATAATACCACAATATACATGCAACACTTTGTAATAATACAAAGGTTGTCATGCAAAACTCTACTTCACCATCTGACTAAGATTATTACAAAGGTTGTCATGCAGAACTCCACTTCATGAGAGTAACTGAGATATAAACCCAAGACTGAGATGTGAGTAACTGAGATATAAACCCAAGACTGAGATGTAAACTCAAGACGGTGTTGAGATATAAACCCAAGACGGAGATGTAAACTCAAGACGGACTAAAAAAGATGTGGCACTTCTTTTTGTATATATAGTATACTCGAGACTAAAAAACGATGTGGCACCTATTTATATATATATATATATAACATGTAATGCGTACAAAGTCGATCGAAACAAGGCCATGGAAGGAAGAAGAAGATTATACGCAGTAGCGTTGCCCTTCTTAGCGCACAGTCACTTCAATGCATTCTTGCACCTCTCAAGAATGCTGGCGACCAAGGGAGTGACAGTCATCTACGT
>SNQJ01S0174600.1:0-20214 GCA_010110895.2 Picea sitchensis | reverse complement strand
GACAGTATTGATACTTCAGGGTGAAGTATCAAAAACAACATCTGAGCTCTGACCTAAACTCTCAGCAACCACCTTAGATGCTTTTCATGGAGCCATGATAGAGAAATCTGTATTCAGATCTCCTGTAGTAAGAATTGTAAACACAGAAAGAAGTTATCCTAATGAAAAATATTTGTGTGAAAAATAGAAATAAAATTGAACAAATGAAAGAAACTCCCTTGATTTTAATCTTTCCACTTTGCGTGAGTCCTTGCTGACAGAGCAGTCAAGTCGTTTAATGGAAAGATTTAGGCATGAAACGATATCTTATTTTCCATTAACTCATCGAGATTCAAATCAATGCCATAAATGTTTAAAGGATTTGTGATAATAAAGAAATGTGGAAAAATTCAAAAATATCATTCGTAGACTGCATATGTTAAAGGTCCTTTAAGGCATTAATTGATTTAATTAAGTCCTTTAATTTTGTACTTTAAGCCCTCGAAACCTATTTTCAGCGTTCACCCTCTCGGATGATTTCGTTCCTAGTCTTGGAGTCCAAAATACTCTAAATCGCGATGGTGTGATTTAGCTTTTTACCCATGACATTGCCCGAGCTTTTAGTTGATCCATTTCTAAATAAGGAAATCGCAACTTTGTGAATCAGAGTCACGAAGATGAGGCTCTTGGAGGGAGTGATCGCCGAGTGGCGAAATCACGACAACACTTAAGAGAGGTTAAAGGATTTACTCTTGACACTAACCATGGTAACTTTTGGAACTGTTTCGCGACTTTGCATATCGGAGTTTGAAAACCATGCGACTTATAACTTCCAAAGCATGATGACACAAGGTAATAAAAGTTATAAACTTGCTTAATGGTTAAGTGACGGTGATTTGGAACTATAACGGCTATGGCCACTTCACGTGTCAGGATACTGAGGCTTTCAGTGGGTAAATATCACGAAGTAAAAGACAGTCTGAAGACCAACTTTTGATTTTAATAATTATATTTCAACCACTTGGAAAAGGCGGCTCCAACAAGAAGAATACGAATTCCATGTTGTTCTCCATGGAGGTTAAGAGGAGAGTCTCTTACCCTTGTTATTGTATTTATATGCCTTTATTCATGTATGTTTTCCCATCTTTCTTCACATATTTATTCACATATTTCTTATCTATCACCCATAATTGGATCTTTCTCCTTTTCTTCAAAAGGATGTTCTTTGGTTTCTGGGATGTTCAGTTGCTTATTTCTGCTTCTAGTTACTAGTCCCTTATATTCTTCCAGTTTCAATTTCTATTTTTTTCTTGCCCTCTTTGGATTTTTCTTTCATCTCTTCTCTGTCTTCTAAGAATTTCTCTTTCCTCTCCCTAAACAAGAGTTTTCCTGGATCTTTCCAATTCTTCTCGAGTCTGACTGGTAGTCAACACAAGATTATACAATTGATGCAAAACACTTCTTCGATTTCCCAATATGATTTCCAACTGAGGTTGATCGAGTTGAGGCAGAGTCATAGAGAATTTTGGTATAGGACCAACTTTTTATGTTATCCCCAGTGGAGTCGCCAAAAATTTTGATGTTTGAATCTGTCAAGACTGAAACAACAACCTCACGAGGATATAAATCCCCCTGCTCTTTAATAGAGGTGGTACTCCTCTGTTATTCTTTCAAATTTTTTTCTTTAAATATATTAGAACAAAAATAATATAGGAACATCTCAAATGAAAGAATCCAAATATTTATCACTCAAGAAAATTCAAATTAATGAAAGTAATTTTATATGGAGAATTCCTCAGAAATGGACCAGGAACCTCAAACATCACACATATTGAAAATAAATTGAAGAAAATAACAAATATTCCTCACATTCCTCACATTTTCATATATTTCTGATCACATTCAAGATAAAAGAAAATGGTCCAATTGTACAAGAGA
Source organism: Picea sitchensis (assembly GCA_010110895.2). Classification (NCBI taxonomy): domain Eukaryota; kingdom Viridiplantae; phylum Streptophyta; class Pinopsida; order Pinales; family Pinaceae; genus Picea; species Picea sitchensis. The sequence goes on along the minus strand of SNQJ01S0174600.1, from coordinate 18,297 downwards.
ACTTTGAAAGAGTATTACTTATTAAAATAAAAATAAAAATTTGATAAGTCGACTTTAAATATTTTATACTCAAAACTTAGAGTTAAAAAAAACAATTAAAATCAACCCCGAAATAGTTCTATGGTATTTTTCAAAAATAATAGAGTATGTTACAATCTTAGAAATTTAAAGGTGTTCATCCATAAATGGACTGGGATTGAGGCACCCGTGGACCATAAAATATATACAAGAAGTATGAAAAAGAGAAATGATTCTGGAGTAGAGCACAATCAGCGAGATCTGGAAAGAAGACAAAAATGAAGTTATCACAATTCAGTTATATTTTTCTAGTGAAAGAATAAACACAATTGGATGAATTCTGAGGAGGAAAATATGTGATCAGTATTGACTCTTTGTGATGGAGTCTCTCTCATTATTTTCTTCATGTTGTGCCTTTTATGTTGTCCCTTGTTGTGGTTGGTTGGTTGGTTTCGACAATGACCAACTGATCTTCTTTGGTTATCTTTAATAAAGCTTGTTTTAGCCACTCTTCAACATATTCCCTCATTGGAGCAACATTAATCTCGTGTTTAATCCTTATGTCGAATAAAGTGCTTTCCAGCTCCCTTAAATCAAATGATATTTGATGTAATGAATTTTCAATACATTCATTTTTGTTTGAATAACTAACCAACCAATTGTCAATTTCATCTTCATTATATTCTTTTAGATGATTGAATTTCTCTTCGAACAATTTTTTTAATATTTCCATGTGTTCCTCTAATTTCTCCCTTGTAAGAAATATAGAGTTCATAATTAAGAAAGGAACTTGTACATGTATAGTGTTCCCATATAGATCAATTTCCGTCAACTTTTGATAGATAATCTCCCTCTTAGAAAGTACTTCATTACATTCTTCCAACAATTCTTTCAAAGTCTTTATTTTCTTAATCCAACATGCTTTAAGTTGCTTTACCCTAGCTTGGGAGGGAATATTTTCTTCTTTTATTTTTAATTATGTCATATTCATGATCTTCATAATAAAAGTAGTGAGTTAATTCTTGTATAAACCTTCGTCATTATCATAATTAGCCTAAAGATACTCTTTGGAACTATGTAACCTTGAGAGAAAAGTCATGATATTATTACTAATATCCCAAGCTTCAAGGACAACATACATCCTATTTTTTTCCTCAACAAATTTTCTTACTGCAACAAGTAAATTGGGTGTTCCTTTCCACTTAGAACTGGATTCGGGCAGGCCATTGGGATTCATTCCGAGTTGAACAGAAGCAAGTGGTTTTGCAAAGATTGGGGGTGGAATCAAAGAATTCTCCAACTCTCTGACTTTGATTTTTAATATTTCATTTTCTACCTCCATATCATCAATTGATATATCTAGATCATTTCTAGTGACTATATGGATTTTTGAAAGTTTGTATGTCGGAACCCCTCTTAAATCCATCATTGCATTTTTTACTCTTTTTCCTCTTGAATTTATACATTCAAACACTATCTTTTTTAGTTTTTTATCAAATGATGCATTATGGAGGGTTAATGATTCCTCTTCATCAAAAATGTTTTCTTGGACAATTATCTCCCTTTCTGGTAGATTTCTTCACTCGTCTTCTGGGAATTCAATGTTTTCAATATCAACATCAAGATCCATATTTTGCAAAAGGACATCATCATCAGGTATGCATTGCTTTGTCTCTTCCTGGTTTTTATGCCTTTTTCTCTTAAATACAAGTAATTTATGGGTTGACTCAATATTCTTTTTACCATGATCAGGTTCATCATCGTCCCCTGAATTTTTAATTAAAGAATTTTGTTTATATTGACCAATGTTTTGGGTATGTCGTTTTGGAGTTCTTCTTCTTTGAGATGAACTCTGGGATTTAGAACCCTTTTCACCTATGACCTTTTCATGTTGTTTGTATGCCTCATTTGTGCTTATAATAGTTTCAACGTACTAAACTAATTTTTCTTGAGAATATTTTTCTTCATTCTCCTCTTTCTCCTCATATGTGTGTGTGTGTGTGTGTGTTAATAATTGAGACCCTAAAACCAATGGAAATTATATGATTCATAAAAAGTTGTTGTGGATCAATCCCTTTCACATAGTCAACCAAATTTAACTTATAAGGGTCAAATTGAACAAAACATTCATCAATATTTGAGACACTCTTCACTATAATCTCACCAACCTTCTATGGTAATTGAATAAATTGTTTTTCTTTCTTTGAGCAAAGAAATTTGCCCAGAATCTGTATTTTCTGCAGACTTCTATTATGAAAATTTTATCAGATACATAAAATGGGAGATAAGTAGGTTCCACAGGGGAGCAATAGATTTTGATGATGTTGAAATCTTCACCATATTCAAATTCTCCCCTTTGATTTAAAAATTATGTTGCTTCTAATGACAATCTTGAAGTATTTTCCCCAAACGTTAATCTTTTGAAAACAAAAAGGAAATAGTTGTAAACTTCATAGAAGTGGTACATTTCTCTTTGCTTCCATAAATATGGATACCAAGTATAAACTGGGTCCATCATGAGATAAAATTTCTTGGAAAGATGGAGACCTTTAAATTCATGGCTATCATGATAGTGAAAACCAAATACCTAGACATATAAAATATTTTATCTTTCTTAAAATTTGATAATTGGGATTTTATTTCCATGGATATGATCCTTGACCAATCAAAAAACCTTTTTACTTGAACAGAACAATAACAAATATGAAATCTCAACCTGGGAATAGAAATATTGGATTCCAATGCGAGAATTCTAGATAAAAACCAGACAATATCTTTGTAGGTTTTCATGAGCTAATTAACATGTATTAAAGATAAATCCTATAGCATTGTTGAGGGATCCTGCAGGCACTATGGCAATATGTATCTTCTGCCATTTTATCTTTGATAAAATTCTTAGCTTCTTCAACTTTAAATATTGTAGTTGGCTTCATCAATTTAAGCATTTGATTGAAAGTAGGTGGCCCCAAAGAAATCGAGGAGCACCCATTCATCTTGATAGTTTTTTGTTCCTTCTCGAAGTTGTCAATACACCATATTATTAAGTCCTTTGTGTCAAAAAATTCTAGAACACAACATGCTTGAACAATCCCAGACATCCATACGAGCTTATCATTCTATGAAGAATATTTCCTATAGACTTTGGACCAGTGATTCTCTGAATTTTCTCATGCAAATGTGTTCAAAGTCTCATCATGGAATCCTTCTCTTATTTTCGCCATCTTCTTCTATGATTATTGTGGCATGCAAAGAACTCCTTTGATTATGAAATAATATTTTCCCTTTTAATTTAATATTAGATCTTTTGTTTCCGAGGGAGAAGTTAGATGAATTAAATTCGAATTTATGAGGTCAACTTCGAAGAACTTGATATATTAATAACAGTCTTGAGATATTAACTCCACATCAGAAAATAATTAAACATTTCTTTGATTACTGTGACATGAGAAAAATCTTTCGGTGGAAAGGAAGAATGAATAGTGGAGTTTTGAAATATGAAATATCTGCTTCTGCGGTTATAATGAGTAGTATCAAGAAAAGTTTCTAAGTATCAATGTTGTCATAGGAAATTTTGGGAAAGTATCAAAGCAGTGCCGGAAAATAAGGAGCGTGCTCAAAACAGAGGAAAATAGGGAGTGTGCCAGAAAAAGAGGAAAAGTAGCACTGATAAAAGCAGTTACAAAGTGGACAAATTGTTGCAAAGAAGTTGGAAAGTGGACAAGCGCTGACTTGGAGAACGGTTGGATCATCGACCAGTTGATATTAATTCAAGGGGAGAGTGGACAAACCTAACCCACTTAGGGTTAGGGTTTTTGTAAGGGATTTGTCCCATTTTTGTATATAAGAAGAATGTATTAGGACTATAGAAGTGGGTGGTTGTAGAAGTGGTTGTTTTTGTTCTTATTGGTTGTTTTCAGTTAGAGAGTGTGTGTGATGTATATGGAACTATTGGAGAGGAATTCATAAGTTTTGACTGTCACGATCTGTGGAGATTGAATGTAATGGAAAAAGAATTGTACAGTGTGCAACACTAGATTTTGCATGAAAATGAATAAAGGGCCAAAGAAACAAATCTTTGTGGACGTAGCCCGGGAGGGGGTGAACCATGGTATATAAGTGTCATGTGTATGAATGTTTTCATTTCTTACACATATATTTGATTTAATAAGATATATGATAAATATGATAAAATAATAGATGGAATAATACTGTGCAACACTGAATGAATCTGTGTCATTGGTTATATGTTGTGTCACTGGTAAGAGTTAGGATCGGTATAATAAATGGGAATTTAAGGGATAGGAGTTGAATAGATATAATTCCTTTGAGAGAGATACACATCCCATCCCATGGTTGCAGACACCTAAGTCTTGTGGCCACCCATTAAATCCATCTCGGGTGAGACTGTGTAGTGCACTTTGTGCGTTGTGTTACCTTATGGTATCCAGAAGGGCCGATGGTCGAAATGTTGTTGGTAATCCTATATTTATAACCTAGGTCAACCCATAAGTAGCCAACAATCAATTATCGAGCGGGCGGAGAAAAGAGAAAATTTTGGATAGAGATAAGAATCTCCACTTCCCCAATCACAAAGGGACTCTTCAAAAGAAACTAAGTGTTTGAAGTTGGCGAATGGAGGAAAGGTGGTACTTAAAATAAAACAAGGAAACTCCTCTTCCATGGTGAAACTCTAAAAATGACTAAGTATAGAAATGACTCGACGGACAGATAAATAGGTGGGAGAAAAGAATTTTATGGGATCTCTGCTTCCGAAGTTAAAAAATGAAACTAAGTAAGGAAATCAACAGATGGAGAAATACTTGCAAAAAGAGTTAGACCTTTTGTGATTATGTTGTTCCGAGAGAAAGACAATTACTTTGGGAGATGAAATTTTTCTAAGTATGGTACATTAAAAATAGGGTGTTATGAAATAAATTCAGGGTCAACACAATGTATCATAACATCGCTCAACCATGTAAACAAGATGTGCCTCAAATCATATCCCAAATCTCCACATGATGCCTCAATAATGTACCATATCATCAACATATAAAAATAAAATAATGCATATAAACATACCTTAGAACCTGTAACAACCTTATTTCACAATATTACTGGGAAATCCCCCTACGGACTAGCAATTAGGGTTATATTTTTCATGCAGATATGACCGAAAGAAATCTACTTTCTACTGTCGTCCCAGACTTTATCTCCATTTCTTCTAAGAAAATACATGGTTAGACCAACATACCTTGTTCTAGGTGTTTGATGTCGATCCCTATTTATGCTTGATCGCTTGTTAGCAGCTCTCCTCCCAAGGTTGACCTGCATACAAAACAAGCAACAAACTACACATGCATCTTACCTATAGATTAATGGGTTAGAGATTCAAACGTCTACTTAATAAACTATGAAGAACTCATATAATGGGATAGGAAAAGCATTTCTTTATTAATCTTAATGAATCAACTTAATGTCGAGTCTGGCCACCTCTCCGCAAAACTGATCCTAGGCTCCTCTTCAAATGTCCTTCAACTTCTTTTCTCTGTATTTCTCTTTGCACACGAATGGCTAAAGGGTTGGAACAATAGGAATATAAAATTGAGTAGAGTTTCTTTGTTATATTCCCTTTTTTCCAAATGGTACCCCTACCCCTTCTTTTATAGGCTAGAAGGAGCTAGGTATTTGGTCAAACCCTCAGCCATGCATGGCCGGAAGGTTTAGTTAACTCACCCAAAGTTGTGTTCCATCGACAACTTTCATTTTTTCATGTTTTTGTAGGTACATGCAGGCTATTTTAGGTCAGCTAGCGTGTACACGCGTCTAGTAATGGAGCAGGGCACGTGGGCCTTTATAAAAGAGGTTTTTAAGAAGAATTGTTCAGCAGTGTTTTGGCAAAGAAAGAATATGAGATGGCCTAATGCCAGGTAAACATGTCTAGTGCAATTTAAGGTTATAACAGATACCCCCTAATGTGTGAGGTCAGAAGAGAATCTGATGGCCGAAATACATTATCAATATTCACCGATGTGCCAAACAAGTGAGCCCAGGAACCAGGATTCGAGAGGTGTCGTCTGCAAAATAACAAATGTCTCACCGAGGCGGGCATACCCATGCTCAGTATAAAACATAATCATGGCTACCAATCAAATACATTATAGATCCATGTCATATAACTATATAAAGAGTAGTCGCAAACAATACACAATGGAGCTACATCTCGAAATAAAAAAGATATACATATAGAGTATCCATCTTCTAGAAGTTGATACAGCCTAATGGCTAGAGATGAGGTCTTCAGAGCTCGAGAAACAACTTCAAAATCTTCAAAACTCAGGTAGGAGTGTAATATGGGTGTACAACTACACTACCCAGAGGTCTTCGATGGTTCGTCGATCATGGACTAGATAATCTTAATGATCAGACTGAAAGCTTCATTGATTTCAAACAAGGACTTGATTGGACGTTTTAGGATGGCCGAGTATGAGGGCAAGAGAAAACCTACAGAGGGGTTGACTCAGGCTTGGTAAAAAACTTCTCTTGGACAACAACACGACAAATGATGAGACTCAGGCAACATGGCATTAACATAAGTTTACGAGGCAGGAGGCAACTCAAACTCTCCATATGTTTGGAAGAATAACCAAATGGAGGAGGACACAGCTCCACGTAGTGAGAAAAGCTTCCTAAGGTCATATTAAATCCCAGGGTTTAATGAACAAACTGACAAATGTGATTTATCCAAGGGCGACTCATTATGCTGCCAATATAGAAAATACTTTTCCCTTCCTCTTTTTGGGGTATATTTCTTTTTTTTTGTCTTTTTTCAATAATTTTGGAAAAAGAATAAAAGAATGTTACGTTACAAAGGAGGATCGAGTGTCACAAATTTACTAGTTCCAAGCACACGGAACATAGGGATGCTCAGGGCCAAGGGACATATGCAAGAAAAGAACACTCGAGAAAAATCCTCTAGGGGCCAAAGGTGTCAAGATGCAGAGGCAAAGTGCTACAGGGCTTGCGTATAAGGCATGCTTCAGATGGTTCAGTTGAGAGCAACATGGAGCCGGTATTAAGACAAAGATGCGGGTATAAAAATGTGATTAATAAAACACACAATGGTAACGTCCTTCGATGTAAGCTTAACGAGTCCAGAGAAGGTAAGCTCGGAGGTTTTTCATATTTAGAGAGTTTGAAAAAGCGTAAAAGGAGACTCCATTGGGGTACCTTTTTCAAAGGTAGTCTAGTTGGTTCGAAAAAAGGGGTAAACTGGCACCAACAAGATGTCTATTCAAAACCATTTTAACGAGTGTGGTACAGACAAGATCACTCGGCCATTTTTTCACTTTTAAGGAGTCTGAAAAAAGCTTAACTATGGACTTCGTCAGGAATGTTCTTCTGGACCATTTTAACAAGTGTGAAAGAATAAGGTCACTCGATGATCTTTTCAATTTTAGGGAGTCTGAAAAGAGCTTAACTATGGACTCCGTGGGGGTTCCTTTTTCATGAGTTTAGTCCCTCAGGCCTGAAAAAGGGTTAAAATCATACCTGAGAGTACTCTTCTAGAGAACAGAAGTTCCTTAGAGTATACCTTTGTTCGTACAGTTGACCGTCCGGACCAAAAAAGGGTTAAACTACCACTGGAAAGACGTGACTTCAAATTTCAGTTTAATGAGCGTGAAAGGCCACAAGATCGCTCGAAAATCTTTTCATGTTTAGAGGGTCTGAAAAGGGTTTAAAAGAAGACCCGTTATGTTTTTTGGGAGTCCCGAGGGTGAGGTCAAGAGTGAAAAAGAATCATGCAATGAGGCTCAAACTCGTTAATTAGAAAAATAACAAGGACTCCCAAGCCTATAGTGATTGGAGACAGTATGGACACCATAATGCAACCAATATCTACCTAGGGCATCCATGTTCCGGTAATCTCTACCACTAACTCGCGACACTTCTAAAGTAGTAATTATGGTTCCATGTCGCAACCTAATGGGATTGATCCTATGGCAGAGGGATAAAGACAATGAGATACAAAAGTCAAGGTAGAAGCCTAACCTACATGCTCAAGTTGATCATCTGATATTTTTCCATGAATCGTAAAAAATGTCCCAAAACTCCAAAAAATTGCCCCGATACCCGACCATACTATTAGGATATTTAGACACTTAGGAGTTAGTTAAGATCTGTTTGGTCTAATATGTCGTTAGGTAAAAGTGTGTTTCTTAGTGTGTTTCTTTAGTATGCATTAGTATGCATTTGTAGTTAGGAAATCCAAAGGTCACAATATGTTCCCGACATAGAGTTATCCGACGTTTCATACTCTCCTCAATATTAACGACCATTAATATGTGGCTTAACATCCGATTGGTCCATGATCTCTATTTAAAGAGCATGGAGGGTCATTTGCCGATGATCGATTGTGAGAAACTCTCTTGTACCATGATCGGGACAGGAGAAAATCTCTTGTAAAAATCTCTTTGTAATCTTTTCTTGCATTAATAAACCGCCCAAGTGGTCAGTGACATTAAATGGATGTTTCCCCATAGGGGTTTTACCACTGAAAAACATCGTGTTGATCTCATCCTGGATTAAGAGTGGTTACCGAAGGTGTTTGTCCTCCTCGCTGGAATACCCTGCAAAAATTTCAAACCCAAAACCTTCCCCGATAATTCACCATACCAGAATGCATCAATTTGCTACCCGTGTTTCCAAACCCCTCAATTTTACCATTATACATGAATGTTTACATAATTGGTAAAGGAATTATAAGAACATGCATTTAAACGTAATTAAACACACTTAATTCTCAAAGTAAAACATATAATTTACTGCTATAATTAAACCGGGCCATAGTATTCATCATTAATTCATTTACAAAACGGAAAACATGATATATACAGCACTGTCGTGCCAAAACATGTTCAAACATAATTCATAATACTTATCTTTATTTGCTGTAGAAATCACCAACCAAACGCAGGCCTTCCACAAACCTCCCACTTTTAGACCATTGTTCACCAACAAGAGGGTCACCCCCGAAATGGACCGAGCTCCACCCCAAGGTAAGGGAATCTAGACTAGTCAGGTTTGTGGAAGACAACACATACACATTCATCAGGAAGAAACTCTCCCAGGAAACTCCCACGCCATCGCTATCACGTGACTTCTTTCATTCCCATTACGCCTATTCCACCTCAGAGAGTGCACTTTCTCTCTGCCACCAAGACAGCCTCTGGATGCCGGGCCTCCCCTTACCTTGCTGTGAATGCACGACCGAATTCTCCGGGCTCTGGTACTATATCGTGGATTCCTTACAGAGTCCTCTTCCCCTCGCGACTCCCCTCACCTCGAGGGTTCGCTTCACAGCCAACAAGCCTCACACGCCCAAGAGTTGCGAATCACATCAATCCATGGAAAACATGTGACAAGGCTTCCCAAAGGTTCAGGCTGTCCCAGATGATCTCTACCGATGATTTTCGGAGCAGGTTTCATGCACAGGCTAGCTCAGCATTTTCCCAAACAACCAGGGATTATTCCTCTCGAGTTTAACACGGGCTTAATGTGCACATAGGTTTTATCATAGACATGGGTTACTCGTAGTCGCATTAATGTATCTAATGGCTCAGACATGGTGTACATGATTCGACCAAACACTGTGCTTTACCATCGCAGATAAACCAGTATTCTCGCGACTCTGCATCTTCGCTTCCACGCACAGTGGTTTGGGTTCGAATGGAGGAATATTTCCCACTCACGGTTCAGCTCGACACTTATAATTGCATGCACCGTATTGACACTTGTCACCTGAACTCCATGTGTTCCATCTGCATGCCTTCTTTCCACCACTTGGGAAATCACGCGCCCTTCCAAAGGACTTAGGTTAACATAATGTGCATGATTTCAGGAATAATAATAATATATTATTCCGTGCCTAAGCCCCCAGGCTTAGCCCCTGCCCACCTCGTACTCTTCCCACCTCTTCCAAACTCTAGCGTCTCTTGCCCACTTTTATTAGTCCCCCATCACTCTTTTCATCGTGGACGGTCTCGTGACCGTGGTGGTATTTATATTTTTATTAATTGACCTACATACACACAAGTACATCAACAGTTCGGCTCTTCAAAGACTTTAGGTTCCTACCTAACAAAACTCATAAGCCTACAACTTATTCAAAACTTGGATCACCAGCCTATAGAACATATTTATAACTCTTTGCATATAACATGATCTGAAACGGGGCTCGGCCTCGGGGACACTACAACCCCCTTATTTTTGCATCACCTCGAAACTTACACCGCTGTCCTTCAAAATTTTCAAAATATGCGTACTTCACCAAGATAATATCTCAAAGATTCTCCCACGTCGCCATTCGGGGACCGGGTATTCAGTCCACTGACCTTTAAGCCTTCTCTATGGATCGACTCGAGTCGCTTGTTTTTCCTTCGGCCCAATATGCACATGATGCAGTTGCAGGACACCTTCCGGTTCCACCTAAATCACATTCCATTCGATAACATGATTAGCATCAGTACATATTTCTTGCTGAAACATGAAACACATTATGTACAACACTAGATGCAATGCAGCATGTATGTAACCGTCTCGATCCCTTCGTGATCTCAAAATGGCTCCACAAAATCTTGGTCGCCAACTTGCCAACTTCCCAATTCTCGTGGAAATCCTCGCTAGTTTTCACTTTCAGAAAACATGGTCACCCACTCTTGAATTCTACACTCATAATTATCACACCTTTTCTCATCAACCCGGGTAGCTTTCAAATCGCTGATTTTATCATTTGATCTTCCATCTTCCTGAGTAGTTCAGGTCCAACTACTCGCTCATACCGGATTATCCCAAACCAACGGGTGTGTTGCAGAATCTCTTCTACCATATATTGCTCTCAATGGGCTCATCTTCTCGTAGATGCATGGTACCCATATTGTAGGCACCACGCAAATGTAGGTATTCCTCCCACCTTGATGGTTTATCCATCACATACATTCTCAAAGATATCTTCTATTATTTCATCTCTCTCACCGGCCCATCGCATTCGGATGGTATGTTGTAATCGAAGTTCGCATTCGTTCAATCCCTGAACAATTTCCGCAAATTGGGCGGAATTTCGATCCCATCGCACACAATTGTCTTAGGAATTTCGCGCAAACGGCAACTTCTTTTAAAAAGATATCACATACATCCTCTGTGGGTGGTTTCAATGGAATAAAATGGCAGCTTTAGTAATCTTGTCCACCACCACCATGATTGAATCATGTCGCCTTGTTGTTCAAGTAATCCCCTGATAAAATCCATGGTTACCACATCCCACTTCCACTCAGAATAGGTAAAGGCTGCAACAAACCCCGCCGGGTGTCCGTGTCGTACTTTGACCTTCGGCATTCCATACATTCATGTATGTATTCAATAATTTCCTTTTCTTCATACCGTGCTGTAATATCGGCTTTTTGACTCCGCCGCCACGCCTTTATATCCGTGGATGACCAACATAAGTCACATTATGCATTTCTTTAGAATTGCTACCCTCTCGGCCATTAGGTACATATATTTTGTTTTTATACAGAAGTAAAACATCATCTCCCAAGGTGTAACTTCTCTTGGTTTGTGGTTTCATGTCGCTGTAGCTTTGTTACTGCATTCCTGTAACAAATCAGCAATTCTGTAGCTCCACAATTGCTCTTTCAACTCGCTTGTAGCATGCTTATGGTAGAGCATGTAATTCATGCACCTTTCGGTTTGTGTGCATCACCAATTGTTGTCCTTCCCTTTGATATACTTGATATCAAAGTCATATTCATTATCGTAAATTCCATAAATTCCATCCATCTAATTTGTCTCGCATTTAAGGTTGGTTGATCAAAAAGTATTTCAGAATGTTGTGGTCTGTTATTAATTCAAATCTTCTTTCCCATGAGGTAATGTCTCCATTCAATGGACAATCACGCCTCTAAATCGCGGAGTGGCATAATTTTTCATGCTCTTTAGCTTTCTCGTGATTCATGGCAACAAATATAAATCCCTATTGGCCGAGAACTCCTCCCAACACTTCCTTACAAGCATTTGTGCAAACCATGCACCTACTTGGATCAAGAATCGTGATTGGAGCACCAGTGAGTAGTTGCTTCAATCAATGGAAGTTGTTCTCACATTGTTCATCTAATCGAACTTTCTCCTTCTTTTGCAAGGAAGTACATAAGCTATTCTTGAAAATCCGCTATGAACCTCCTATATAATAGCTTCGCCGCACCCATAAAAGGATCTAATTGAGGATGGAGCGGATGGAGAGGAGGAAGGAGGATGGAAGGAGGGAAATGGAATGGTGGATGGAGGATGGATGGATGGACGGATGGATGGAAGGATGGATGGATGGAGTGGACGGAGGAATGGATGGAAGGACATGGACAGGAATGGATGGATTGGATGGAATGGATGGATGGACGGACATGGAATGGAGGAGCGGAAGGAATGGATGGATGGATGGACGGATTAGGAGTGGAAAGAGGAAGGAATGGATGGAAGGAAGGAAGGATGGAAGGAAGGATGGATGGAATGGAAGGAGAATGAAGGGATGGATGGACAGGAAGGGATGGAAGGATGGAGGAAGGAATGGAGGAAGGAGGAGGATGGATGGAGGAATGGATGGACGGATGGAGGAATGGATGGAGGAGGAAGGATGGACGGATGGATGGAATGGATGGAATGGAAGGAAGGATGGATGGAAGGATGGATGGAGGATGGATGGAATGGATGGATGGAATGGGGATGGACGAGGATGAGAGGATGGAAAGGAGGAGGATGGAATGGAATGGAATGGATAGGATGGACTGGAATGAAGGAATGGACAGGAAGGGATGGAATGGATGAGCCCCAAAGGTTCTACCGTCTCGTGGATAATCTCAGGCATGATTTCGTAACAGAGGCTCCACGCACAGGCCAGCTTAGCTTTTCCCAAACAACAAGGATTCTTCCACTCAAGTCCAACACAAGCTTCCCGTTTAGGGAATGCGCACACGGGATTTCTCAGAGACATGGGTTACTCAAAGTCAGACACGCATCTAATTACCTCGACATGGTGTGCTTAATGATTTCCTCCCGACCAAACACAGCTTCACGGCCTGCAGATAAACCGGTATTCGCGCATCGCATGCACTGCCCACGCCATTGCAGGTTCGGTTCAAATTTGGAGGAAGATTTCCACCACGGTTCAGCTCGACACTTATATTTGTATTGCACCATGGTTGACACTTGTCACCCTTGGAACGACATGCGTTCCATCCGCATTCCTCCCACCACTTTGGGAATCATGGGTCCTTCCAAAGGAATTAGGTTAACATAATGTGCACATGGATTTTTAGGAATAATAATAAATATTATTCCTGTGCCTGGGTTCCCTCAGGGCTTGGGGCCCCCAGGCTCCACCCTCACTCTTTCCCACCTTCCACTCTAGTTCCTGCTCCACTCATGGACGCTCAGCCCCCATCACTCTTTCATCGCGGACTTCCACGGGTGGTATTTATATTTTATTAATTGACCCGCATACATACAAGTACATCACCGTGATCTCTTCGGCTCTTCAACACTTAGGCTCCCTGCCTAACAAAAACTCATAAGCCTACAGCCTTTTATTCAAAACTTGGCTCACCACCTATAGAACATATTTACAATTCTTTGCATATAACATGATCTCAACGAGGTTCTCGGCCTTGGGGACACTACAATACCCTCCCAAGCAACTCCCCTGAATCACTCTAAATGTATTTTGGTTTAAAGAAAATCATAAGAGTACAAAAAGGACAAAAAGAGGCCAAAAGTCTCTGTAAATAGAAGCCATAAAACATTATCACCATTGTTGATTTGTAAATTGACTCGGGGCTGTGTAATCCTTCAATAAAAGTGGTGATCTCAGTAGTTACAAAGGGATCTAAACGAACTTCTTGTTCAGACCGGCAAGTACAAACTCCCCATTCTGCAATTTGGGGTCTTTACTTTTGCTTTAGGATTCATGTTTTAGAGGTAACCAACAATCCTTCTGACGCTTCCTTCAGTGGCTATATAACATAGTGGAAATTGATATCCCTTGTCGTGAGGTTGGTATAGACCGATTGAGTTCACAGATGCCCATAAGCAAGATCAATGAATTATCACTACAGGTGATAGTACTGCTTATTGGGCGAATTATTATTCTCAAGGACCTTGCATCAGAGGTCCCATGCACAGATGAACTGTGGAGTCCAGCGTTTGAACGCATAATTTTTTTACTAGAGTACTACATTGCTTGAGTACATGAAGAGGCAATTGATTTATTTTCGAATCGCGTATTATAGAGGAACCGGGTTTGGGACTATTTTGTGATCATTCTTCTTTGAGAGAAATTGGTTTTAGTCCTCGAGTAGTGGTGAAAGGACATCAGGCCTCTCTTCCTACAGCGATGTGATGGGCGTGATTGTTGCCACGACACAGGTGGTGGAAGGACTAATGAGTCCTTCGATGATGACTTCTTTGCCTAGCTATCGCGGCAGATTCATGTTATCGAGGATTACCCATATACAGGGATTGATTTTTCGAGGGATCCCGAGATACCCGTGCATTCTTAGTGAGGAGCGAGGACAGATGGGTAAGTCTCCATTTGTATATGTTTTTATTTTTATGAATCATATGTAATTTTATGTCATTTTGTTATATCATTTTTTTTTATATGCCAGAGCCCAAGGATATGTGTTTATTGTATGCAAATGTGGGACTAGTGTGACCTACAGATTACGTGAGGAACATGTGTCATCCTTGGCCAGGGGCCGCACCTGTCGCCGTAGGGGGGACCAACAACAACAAGAGATTTTCTAGTTGGAGAGGCTGAGAGATTATTGAGATGAGTGGAGAGGAACATGACAACTCTCACTCGTTCAGTGCCGATGGCAGAGATTGAGGACTTGCCACCATCCATGCAACCTCATGTAGTAGCGCACCCTGACGTGGGTCCAATTGTTTCAACGCTTAGCCAATGTTGTGGACCAATATAAAAGGGCCCACAGGCCCTTACTTTAGCTAGACATTTTGACATGCCACGGCACTACTTTGTACATATTTTTTGGGGGCATAAGCCCCGTGACTTGTACATATTTTTGGGCGCTTGTTTCCATCTATGTACTTTGGTTACCTTATGATTATATATGGATTTTTATGTCTTTGTGTCTTATGGATCATGTGTATAAAAATGTATTTACATGTTTATGTGAATGTCCTTTTATGTGTGTGTAAGATGTCAATCTAAATTGTGATTAGCTAGAGTATCCTGTAACTTGGTTTAATATCCTAGTAACATGAAAATATGTAATATAATCAAAGTTTGTTCTAAGAGACGTACCCTAAGGAATCAAGCCGAATGTAAATCGATCATGCACCCGTAGAATCTATTTAATTGAGACACAACAAATTGAGCATATAGATAAACCCAAAGGTGAAAAATACCAAGTGGCAGGGCATCATGTAGTAATTCTATTAAAACACCATACTCAGAAACATTATTGGTTACTTCTTTTAGAAAAATACCTCCAGAAAATAACAACTGGCCTTGAGGTGTAAATATTACCCAAGATGTGGAGGAAAGCCTGAGTGCCCCATTAGCACCGGCCTCAGATACCCAATGAACATGTAAGGTAGATAGAGAGGTAAATGTAAATTTTAGAGGGTCTATAGTGATAATAGTGGAGGTCATTCAATGTAAGGTGGACTAAGTCCACTATATTAAATAAGACCCACTCATGGTAGTTAGATATAATAAATGGGTAATTAGATATAATAAACAAAGAGGACTCTTAGAAGGTCTTACTCTAGAATGTTCCTCTACAATGTTCTTAGGTGATGGTAGTTAACTATATAAAGGGGTTCAAAGAAATGCAATGAGACATGAAGAGAAGTCTTGCATTTGGAGCCATCTCAATAGGGAGGATGTCTCCCCTCAAAGAGGCAAATGAACAGAGAAGATCCTCCATAATAGGATCCATTGTATGGTGTTGTTTCATCACCAAGGGTTTGATTTAATAAAGTTGTTCTTTTCTATATGGTTTCATATATTGTAGTGATTGTATTCAGATATCTTTGATCTATTGTGATATTTTGTATCTGTATCTTTGGTTCTTAACAAGTGGTTGCACTTTGGGCGCACATTGTGGGAAAAATATTTTTATTTTTGCGATTTTTCTGACCAAAAAAAGAGAGGGTGGCCACGACATTCTCAAAGTTTTTGGTATATTTTGTGAAAATTTGCTGAAAAGGGTTTTACATCTGAGTTCTCTCAAAAACACCCAATTTGAAAAACAACCGCCTGGAAACGTGAAATCGGGATGTCAAGATATTGAAGTTTAAAATCTACAAATTTTTAGTGTTTTTCCACATCATGTGGAGATTTTTTTTTTATTTTGTAGCATTTGGAGGCCGAATTTGCTCAAATAAATTACATATCTGAGTTCATCTCACAATTTCACCTAATGTTAAAAAAAATCAGCCAAAACTGAGTCCAAGAAGTAGTTATGAGCATTTTAACTCTCAACAAATTTTTAGGGTTTTTCCGTGAAAGCCATGATTTTATGCCATAATCCTATTGGTTGAGTTCATAGGATGCTCGATGGCTATTTCTTCTCAAACCAAAGAAAATTTTGAATCATTCAAAGCCCAATTATTTCACACATTGATGACATATTGATGCATTTGTACATGGCCTCACAAACAACCCCACAAATAGTCTCACAGATGGCCTCAATAATAGTTTTCGTAGTATTCAAGATTCATTGAAGGACATGAAAGATTTATATGGAGTGCCTCCTTGTGGATGAATAACATTATAATCAAGAAATATATGCTTGGTATGATTTTGAGGCGACAGATGATTGTATATGGATAGTTGTCATTTCGGATGACAACCACTTCCATATTTTATTTGATGGATCTACTCCACCTTCTGCAGAGAACATCAATGTTTCACATCAGAAGCTAGTTACCAACATTCAGCCTACATATTCTACAATAGTATTATTCCTTCCAGACTGCCACACATTTTTCCACCATTTGAATGGATCTTTCTTATTTGGATCCACATGATAGGTGTCAGCCTTTGAGCATCATTTGGAGTTGGTTATTGGGTTCCAAAATCTTCTACTGAGAGTTCACATGAGCACTTGGAAAAGGGACCCAAGCTACAATGGTGGTTGGAATACCTCAGCATGGTGGATTTTCTTCTCTACATGGGACCTTGGTTCTTTAGTCTTCTTCATCATTATGGTCCACAATTATCCATGGGACCCCTCGGGTATATGGTTAGTACATTGCCGCTGAGGACAACGCTTACAAGGGGATGGAAATGTAAGGTATTATGGAGTAGTGGGGGCCTAGAGGGCTCCATAGTGATAATAGTGGAGGTCATTCAATGTGGGCAGGACTAGGTCCACTATATTATTAACTAAGACCCACTATGGTAGTTAGATATAATAAATGGGTAATTAGATATAATAAATGTAAGAGGACTTCTTAGAAGGTTCTACTTCTAGAAGATTCATTCTCTAGAATGTTCTTAGGTGATGGTAGCACTATATAAAAGGGTTCATGCAATGTAATGAGACATGAAAAAAAGTATTGTATTTGGAGTGGTAGCTCAATAAGAGGATTCCCCCTCGAAGACGTATGTGAACAAGAGAGGATCCCTTCCATAATAGGATCCATTGTATGGTGTTGCCCTACCCCAAGGGTTTGATATAATAAACTTGTGATTTTCTATGTTGTTCTTCTATATTTGTTGTGGTACTATTGTAGTCAGTCTTTGGTTCTTAACAAATTGTATTTGGAGTGGTATCCCAATTTGATAAAAAAAAATCGTCTGAAACGGAGTCTGGGAAGTCAAGATATTGAAGTTTTAAAATCTGCAATTTTTCAAGGTTTTTTCCACAGACCGCGGCGAGATGTTTTTTTATTTTTGTAGAATTTGGAGGCCTAATTTGCCCAAATAACTTACAGATATGAGTTCCTCTCACAATTTCACCCAATTTCAAAAAAAAAAATCAGCGAAAACGGACTCCGGGAAGTGAAGTTATGAGCATTTTAATTTCAACAGTTTTTTAGGGTTTTTCCAGAAAAAGCTGCGATTTTCTGCCATAACTTATTAGGTGAGTTCATAGGATGCTCAGATGGCTATTTATTCTCAAAACCTCAAATAAATTCTTGAATCATTTAAAGCCCTATTATTTCACACATTGGATGACAGATTAGATGCATTTCTACATG
>SNQJ01S0174599.1:0-14724 GCA_010110895.2 Picea sitchensis | reverse complement strand
TTTTCCTTCATGTCCAAATACCTTTATTAATCTTGCGGTCCAAAACCCATGACTAGGGTTGACATCAATGAAAACAATCAATCTTCCAACAACACCTTTCCATCAACTGGGCTATCAACTTGGAAGGATCTACTTGGTTGCTTGCCTCAAAGGTGTACCAACTCTTCACCAACTATGGCAATCTTTTCCCTACTTGTCGTTCTTCTGTGATGATAGAGCATAATTTTAAACTTGGTTGTACTAGCCATTTGCCCACTTGGACCATATCAACCTAGCTTATCTAGGATATCTCTGCTTGCTCTTTATCCACATTTTCTTTGATGTCCAACAGGTGTTTAGCTATATTTATTTTGCCCAGCATCCCAACACTGCCTTCCTTATCAAGTTCTAACAAAATTTTATTTATCAAGGCGAACGTTTCCTCACAAGAATTCATCACCTCATTAGCTCTCCCCCTGCTTTCTGATATATTTTTCTCCCATACATTCAACAAGATATTCCCTCTAGTTTGTTCTGCGATGGATAATTTGGAATTGTCGACCATCTTTCTCTTCACCGCAGCTATAATAACGTCTTGGAAAGCAACTCGAGCAGCCCCAGTTTCTCTTTCTCTCAAATAATATTTTCTAACACTTGATCTGTCATCTGAAAGTGGTTTTGAATGGTTTCCACTTTTACAAGCAGGTCTTGTTGAGCTGTTAATACCTTCTATCGGATTTCAGCAGCTTCGGATCTGAACATTTTTATGTCTAAAACCCGATTCTTGACAACATCTAATTTCAATTGTAACTCTATAATTTGTTTCCCCTGCTGGCTTAACTGCATTTGGCTAATTTGCACCGACTGGCACACCTGCTCAAGGTCAGATATCCTGTATATCAGCTATTCAAGCTTGCTCGAGGCCTTTTCTCACCTCATCCCTGACATTTGGTTCAGTAGTAGCCACTTTAGCTTCCAACTTACTGATCAAGAGGTTCTTTCATTTCAACTGTGCCTTCAAAGTTCCAACTGAGTACTGATTGGCTGTAGCATAAGCCCCTAGTGTTCCTGCTATCTCATCTGTGAATTATTCCTCTTTCATGACCTTTCCATCTGTCATGATTTTAAATTTTTTAGCCACTACACCCTCTCTTTGATATAATTCTTTCCTCACCATGGCCTTCCTTCTTTTAATCAAAGAAAAATTCGTTAGGAGGCAACTCCTCTACAGAAATGAGCGTCAGTTCTTCATTGAAAATCCACCTCGCATTAGGATTCCCCTTTGTGAATTGTAAGGGTGTGATAATAGCAATCAAACTGTCGATTTCCTTGGATGGTTGTTTTGGAGTAACATTTGTGGTCGGCTTGTTTGACATGAACGATAGTGAGTCACCCGACCCTTGCAAGGGTATCTCTACTTGACCTTGGACCTTCTTGCTCGGCATATCCTTTTTGGGGTTTCCTTCCTATTGGTAGAGGATTTTGGCTCCTCGCTCTGAGTTTCCAGCCTCCCATGTTTTCTCTTGGTACTTCTCCTTGTTAGGAATCGAGTCCTTTGAACCTTTGGCTTTCATCTGCTGTGTAACCGGAAGCTTTAGGGTTTCACCCTGTAAAATCTGGGGGAGACAACTCCGTCGGTGCTCTTGGAATTTAAAGAAATCAGCCATATCTCTAGGTGGAAGGGATTGAATCTAACTTAGGACTTCAGAGTAGGACCTCGCACCCCAAAATATTTGATCATGAGGGGAATCCTCGTGTTCATATCTCTTCAGGACACAACTCGCCAGGTGATTGCTCACCACCTTACTAGGGTCATGCTTCTTGAACTCAATATCCACCAGCTTCATTTCTTCTAAAGTTGTAGCCTTAGCTTTGGCATGGCCAAAATCTAACAAGGAATATGCACCAATATGAATGTGGAAGGATGACCATACCTTTTTTGATACTCCTTTGAGCTCTTTGCTTATTCCACCGATCACATTCTTCCTAGCTATCTTGTGAAACAATAGATTATCTGGAAAGAATAACAGTAGAGCATATTGAGGAACAGAGGTGTTGAAAACCCTGATATATGAAAATTCTGCCTCTATATACTAATATTCCACGCTACTCAGGTTAGTCGTGATGCTATTCGAAATCCTGGGAAGTGGCTGGCCGAAGATGGTGACATGTAATGGAATCATTACCTAGTTGAAGATCTGGTATATGAATTCTTTGGCTTTATCCTCCCAAAGCTTCAAGTGGTAGACATGAATAGGCTCTGTATTAGATGGAGCCCATCTCTAGTTCATTAGTGGGAAGGGTGTCATGAAGCAGATAACATCCATGATGTAAGCAGACATAAAGAACAAAGTTTCTTTCTTACTTGCCTTATGTGCTTGATATCTGGTAATTCGACTGGTAAAACTGTCAGACAATAGTTTGGCCCAGTCGAAGGAGAAATCCTTGGCAACTGTATGAATGAGCGGTACCCATGGGAGGAAAAAATGGGTAGTGTCCTCCTTCCCATACAACCTGTAGGACATCATCGCTATGTACTTGAATTTTGGCTCCAAGGAAGAGATTGAATAGATCCCATGAGTATTAGCCCTGAATTTCGCAAGGTGTGAGACCCAATCTTTGATCAGATCGGATAAACTTTTTCCATACTACTCATACTCCTTCTTCTCGAAACCTTCTATAAATTTGGCATTGTGAGTAAGGTTTGGTGTGGGTGACAATTTATACATTGCCCACAAATGTTCTGGCCTGAAAGTCCCAATTGTTACCTTCTATTTGTTGATAATCATCCTGGTTAGGATGTCCACATGATCTAGTGCCCACCTGATCATATCACAATAGGGAAGAAGCTAGGTCTTCGTCGCTATTTTGTGCATGTCTGCTTGAGTGACGATTTTGTATTTGGTTGATAACTCATCCTTCTCGTTGTCACTAGAATCATCCAAACATTTTACCGACTTGGATTGTAGAATGTTGGAAACGTATGACCATGTCTTGACTGAATTAATACTTCAGGGCGAGGTATAGGAAACAACGTCTGAACCTTGACCTGAAATCTCGGTAGCTACCTTGGGTGATTTTCATAGAGCCATGATAGAGAAACCTACAACTGGACCTCTTGTCGAAAAAAATTAAAACACAAACATCATTTATCCTGGTGAAATGGCTCTACGTGCAAATAGGAATGAAAAATAAAATAATGAAGGAAAAACTCTCTATCTTGGTCATTTAATCCTCATGGGTGTCCTTGCCAACAGAATGGTCAAATCGCTTAATAGAAATATTTAGAAGTAAAAATGAGATCTTACTATTCGTCACCTCACTGCAATTCAAATAAATGCTATAAATGCTTGACGATTCATAACATTGAAAAACGTAGGATCATTCAATACTTCATCTTTAAACCGTGTGTATTAAAGTTTGTTTAAGGAGATAATTAATCTGGTTTAGTTCTTTAAATTTGGTGCACTTAGTTGCTAATCCCCTTTTCGGCATTCACCACATTGGGTGTTTTCTCTCCTAGCCACTGAACCTTAAAAACCCGAAATCGTGATGGTGCGAGTTAATTGATTAAAAGTGATTTGACTTAATCCTTTTAATTAATCCATGCTTGAATAACAAAAATCATGACTTCACGGATCAGGGTTACGAAGGTCCTACCCTTTGGGGAAACAATCGTCGAGTCACAAAATCACGATAGTGACTAACTAGGGTTTAAAGTGATTTGTTCTTGATACTAACCTGGGTAATTTTAACACAACTTTGTGACTTCGCCAGTCAGAGGCTTGAGAAACGTTCAACACGTAACTCTCAAGAGTGAGGATACGAGGTACTAAGAGATGATAAGCCTCACTTAGTAGTTTAGTAATGGTGATTAAAATTAGGAAGGTTTTCACCATTTCACATGTCAGGATACTACAACTTTAGGGGGTAGAAACGTGAAACAAACGAAGTCCCTAAATCCAACCTTTTTGGGATTAAGTACAACATTTCTTGTATTTAGAGAAAGGCAGCTCCAACATAGGCTCCAACTAGGGATCTCGTCTCCTTGTGGGATGATAAGGAGAGAAGACCAAGTGCTTAAGAAAGGGTATATGGAGTCATCAGTTTGCTTCAGTGAAACTTCGTTTGGAAAGCAAGTGCAGAGGAAAATTTGAGGTTTTGACTTTAATTCTGAAACTTTCCAAAACTAGACACGCTTCCTAAACTCGACGAAATTCCATTCAGTAACTTTCCCTTCCTCGAGACTGAATTCAGAGCTTCTTAAGATGGTCCAATCAATATTAGGAAATTTAACAGATCCGGTAGGTTTTAGCTTGCGTAAAAAAGAAGTAAATTCCATGATTTTAATCGGGGATACCTGCATGAACTCGAGTTGTGGATCCAGTTTCAAAAATGTTGATTACCAGAGTGTAGTATAATTTAAGTATGACAACCTTACAGAATATCTTAGATATTTCTTCACTGCCAGCGAGCCTGTTCAGTACCCCGGTGAAGTTATTTGGTTCCCTTTATTGAATTTCCTTTCACAACTCCAAACAATAATCTTGCATTTAAATGTTGAGATGAGGGAAATCATTTTATGAATTTCCTTTCATCATCTATTTGGACTAGATGGGGGAAATCAATTATGAATTTACTTTACTTTAGAAAAGTGGAGTGGGGGCAATCAATTGGCGTAAAAATATACCAGGGGTGATATTTATGTATATTCATTACAAAGGCTTGTCAACTTGCTTTGAGTGCTCTGGACCAAATTTCTCTTAACCTTCACAACGTCCTAGTCTGCAAGAAAATAGGGGAGAATTCACTTCCAGGGGTATTCTTTTGAGAAATACTTAACCATTTGAAACCTGTTAAAATACCTAAGAGAGTTAGGATCCGCCTACGCATGGATTTTTTCAGCAGGCGACCGAGGAGTCGTGAAAGCCAGATTACTTCCTGAGACATTCACCGATTTCCAAAATTGAAGAAGAACCTCTTTTCCTCTGTGGATGGTATGGGCAGGCATCAGAGCTTAAGGAGGGAGGACCAAGGATGAAAAAGGGAAAGAGAGAAGGGTATGGACCTCAAAAACCTGGATGTTATCATGAAATCCTGACTCAGGTGAATACATCGTACTTCTGAGACCATTTCTATGTTTTAAGTGATGTTCGTTTGAAATCCAGAAACTTAGGAAATTCATACCTTGGCCTTACCACTTCATTCTCCTCTAAAAGAAAAATATTTGTCACCTATTTTGGGTGGGTCAATTTCTTGATACCTGACCGTCCCTTTCTCCTTTTGTGGTTTGAGCTGTAATTCAGAGGCCTGTATGAAACAACATGAAGAGTATCAGGTCTTCAAGATTTATTGGATTCTGTGTGTCAAAATTTATGTCTCTACTTCTAGGAAATCAACAGCCTGTTTTATTCACAATGAAAGTGAACTTACTGAAAAGTTTATAAAAATAAAAAGGAAAACACAAATCGGTATATACAATGGAAATTTGGAACTCATTTATTGCATATAGTGCTTTAAATAACACCCATTGACAGGGGTGTTGAGGGTTTTTCCGTCCAAATTCTCTAACAGAAATGAACTCTTCCCTTCAGAAGCTGAGACTTTGAACAGTCTATACTAGATATGATCAGATTTACCATGTTTTTCCGAATCTTACCTCCTAGCATCCCATTTCAAAACCAAATCTTCGTGGAGGAAATCTTTGTTTTTGGATTTATGATCGAACAATGCTTTCATGTTGTCTTGGTATTTCTGCATCCTTGCGTCCACCTTGGTCCTGCGTTTTTGGACTTCAATCAACTGATTTATTCTTCTTGTGACGTGGTTTGGCTCTTCTTTCTCATCTTGCCAAAGGTTCATTACAGGGACCCCCAGATTTATAGGTAATACCACATCATTCCTGTATACCATTTAGAAAGGAGAAGTACTAATGGATTTCTTCATACCTATCTGATTTTCCCATAAAGAGTACTTTAAGTGTACACGCCAAGATATTTTGTTTTCGCTCAACACCTTCTTAATTATGGTAATTAAAATTTTGTTTGATGATTCCTCTAACCCATTACCTTGTGGGTAATATGTTGTGGAGTGGCCCAATACGATGTTATATTTTTGGCAAAAGCTAACCATTTCCATAGACTTGAATGCCTGGGCATTATCCAATACTATCTTTTGGGGACAACCAAATCTGGACAATGTGCTCTCTTCCAGGAAATCTATCACCACTAAATCGGTCATCTTTCTAGTCGGGATAGCCTCCACTGATTTGGTGAAATAATCTGTGGTGGTGAGGATCCATTTGTGTTGAGCACTGGAATGTGCATTGATTTCACTTATAAAATATAACCCCCATTGTTGAAAAGGGGCTTCGATTTTCACAGGAACTAGAGGTAGCACTGGGAGCTTCTGTTTCCTGCGAACAACTGCCAAGGGTTACAGGCTCTGAATTTGATGTTGACATCTGAGAAAATTTTAGGCCAATAATATCCTGCCCTTAGGATTTTATAAGCTGTTTCCCTCTAGATGTGATGCCCTCTACACACTCCTATGTGGAATTTGTTTATGACCCCCTCTGTTTCTGATTCTACCAAACAAACTAGTAGGAATCCTAAGGGGTCCTTCTAGTATAGTTGAATTTCAGATATACAGTACTTCAACGCATGAAGCTTCAGTTTCCTAGATTTAGCTGGAGACAAATCGCTAGGTAATTTTAGGGTTAGTAGGTAGGACACTATATCTTTATACCAATATGATAAGGAAAACTTCTCTTCGATTCTAGATATAGCTATTTGGTCGTCGATCTCATTTACATCCCCATGTCCTTCGTATCCTTGTAGGTTGTTTATTTTCAGTACTCTGAAATTTGATTCTGCCAAGAGCTTATCCAGACCTTATCCTTTTACTAGTTTCATCGGTTTTACCTCTAGGTCGAACTCTTGAATTTTAGCGAGCCATCGTCCCCTCTTTCCATCACTGTCAGGCTAAACCAATATATCCTTCACAGAACTGGTGGGAACGTATGTGATTACCTTGGAGTGTAGCACGTAAGTTCTAAAATCCTTCAATGCCTTAACCATAGCATACGCTTGTTTATCTATTATATTGTATCTCATTTCAACATCTCTAATACTTTTACTAAAAATGGCTATTGGTTGCTCGAAACCCTCTTCATTCTTTTGGAGAAGTATTGTCGCCACTGTGTGTTCGGAGGGGAATGAGAAAATCAGGAAATCCTTTAGGTAATCAGGGCTTGCCAGTACGGGCGCTTCGTTGATACCTTTCTTGATGCGTGAAAATGACGCTTTAGCCTCTGCCTTCCATTTCACTTCGATGTTCTTATTGAGCAAATCTGTGATCAATTTCATGATTTCAGCAAAGTTTGGGATAAATCTTCTTAAAAAAATTATTTTTCCTAAAAATGACTGAATTTCTTTTATATTTCTAGGAATATTTATGGTGTCTATAGCTTCTACCCTTTTAGGGTCGATTTTAATTCTGTCCCGAGACACAATGTGGCCCAAGAGTTTACCTTCTTGCATCGCGAAGTGAGCCTTCTTGGGGTTTAAAGACAAACCAAATTTTTGGCATTTTTCAAACGTTTTCTTCAGGTGTAACAAATGGTCTTCATCAGATTTAGAGAAGACAATCAGATCGTCGAGGTAGATAACCATGAATTTATCTCTTTCACCAATGAAGGTGATATCCATAGTGCACTGGAAGGTAGAACCTGCATTCATTAGACCAAAAGGCATTTTGTCATACATAAATGTGCCCCAAGGGGTGGTGAAAGTTGTTTTTTCCTTATCATGCTCGTTGACAACAATTTGATTGTAACCAAAAAACCCATCGATCATCAACATCCTATTTTCCCCAACTACTTTTTCCAAAATGTGATCCATTTTGGGTAGAGGATAATTATCTTTGAGAGAAGACTTGTTTGAGATTTCTAAAGTCTATGCATAGTCTGATCTCCCCACTTTTCTTCCTAACCAGGACTAAGTTTTCCACGCAGGCAAAGTACCTGAGAGGTACAATTATTTTTGCGTCTAACAACTTTTTCACTTCTCTTTTGACTACAGGCAGTAAAATGGGGTTGATTTTTCTGAGCTTCTGTCTTAAGGGTTTAACACCAGGTTTCAAAGGTATCTTATGCTTGATCATAGAGGTATCATAGGTTCTGAGCTCATCATAAGACCATGAAAAGAAGTCTTTATATCGCCCGAGTAAGTCTGTATACTTGCCTTTTATCTCAAGAGGAAAGTACTTTGATAACTTCACTATCCTTGGCTCTTTGGTGGTGCCCACGTCATAGTCTTCGACCTCCTCCAGTTGGGGCGGGAAGGTGGAGTTCATAGGCATGTCATTTTGATCAAACAACCTTTCCAGAGGTATCAGGCCCTTAGGGATTTGATTTCTTTTTAACACTAGCAGGCGATGATTTGCAAATTTTTCTCATAACTCTTGAGGTTCCTCCCCTTCCTGCATAATCCAGGTATGATCATTTTGGTTTTCCTAGTCAATGTGGGTTTCAAAGAAATCATCCACCATTTCCAAGAACTTTCTGATCTATTCGTCATCTTCGAAAACATGTCAGTGTTGTATGTTGTTTGGTATGGATGGTTTGTGCCTTAACTCTATGTGGTGTTTTAATTTGAAAGCGGTAGGGGGTGCGAAAGTCGAAACTGCTTTATCTAGTGAATCGGCCTGCTCGTTTTTGGCTCATGGGATGAAATGAACCTTAACTGATGAAAATAATTTTTCCATTAGATCCCAGGCGCAATTTCTGTAGGACCTCAGTCTCGGGTGCTTGGCCTGGAACTGTCGATTTACCTACTTCACAATCAGTTCAGCATCTCCATAGACCTCTAAGTTCTTTATGTAGCTTTTTGGCAGCTTCCAGTCCCAAGACTAGAGATTCATATTCACAAATGTTGTTTTTGCAGTCTACGTCACATTGTAGCCTATAAGAGAAGGGAACGATGAATTCATTTTCAGGTTCTACAAAAAGCACTTCCGCACCTACTCCTTCACACGATGAAGCACCATCAAAGAGCATTTTCCAAGTTCCAGTGCTATACACATTTTTAGCTGTCTTTTCGGTTTTGATTTCATCTATGTCACTTTCTTCTGTATAATTATCTTCAGTATCATCAAAGGACAGAATACAATTTCCCAGGTCTTGATCGAAGATGTAAACAAGATAATTGTTAGGATTATGTGGATCACTTACCATATATGCCAACCGTGTTTCCCTATATATAACCATGCGAACTATCCACCAAAAACAAGGATTGTGGTGTAGATCATATCTAGCTGAAGGGATCCCCCGAGCTTGGCTCCCCAATATCTAGATAATAGTAAACCATACTTAGGGGGTATATCAATGACAACTACATCCATTAGGACATTTTTCACTGGAATCTGGGCGAGGGTGACTACTAAATCTTTGATCATGCCCATGCACTTAACTCTCCTTGAATCGAACGAGTAAAGATCTCCATAGCATCTGGTGATTTCGAGGCCTAGTCTATCCATAATAGATTTGGGCATTATGTTATGAGAGGCCCCAGAGTCTAGCATGCAATTATGCAATAGTCGATCGTGCACTTTCAGAGTAATATAGAAGGGGGTGACGGTATCTCTAACACCTTGAAAATGTGGACCAAAAGTGATATCAGGCTTGTCATCTTCCAAATTTATCATGTCAGATTGACTCTCTAGATCTGAAAAATTTATCATCTTGGTTATTTGTTTTCGATACACAGGATTCTTTGCCAACTCAACCAAAGGTATTGGTATCTTGATCTTTTTTATCTCATTTTCTAGGAAAAAAACTCCCTCAATTTTATTTGTTTCCTTGGCTGAAACATCAAACTCTTTCTTATCCATTTTATTTAGTAGCACTGTTTTATTTTCAGTGTTTCTAGTTTCAGGCATCTATGTTTTAGTTGTCTTAGTTCTTATCGCTTGGGCTTCGGCCTCTTTTACGTTGGTATTCTACGAGTCTACCCCTATGTTATTTTGCATCTTGGTCTCTTTCTAGATGGGCTCATATGTTTCCCCCCTAGGAAAAATTTTCTTGGGTTACGCAGTCGACACAGGTTTGTTTTTGGACCTTAGATTGTATTTGTGCTGGAGCTCGACCATTATGGTGTCAACCAATCGTTGATAAGCGGGATAATCAGTGTCATTTAGGTTATTGTCTTCAACTGATGATTGTTCAGTGTTCAGGGACTTCTCATAATCCTCTTTCGTCAAGTGAGGTTGTATACAGTCATCACCTAAGTTTTTTACGTTCTCTTCCAGGTCTCCGAACTCTTGCATATCATTTCCTCCAATAAAATTTTCATTTTTTAGAGGTGCTTGGATCTTTTGGTTTTCATTTTTAATTTGTCTTGGTTGAAACTGAGGATTGAGATTTCTCCTGAATTCTCTCTTAACAAATTGATCAACTTTGGATTGATCTAACTCCATTCTTGAGATTTTGTTTGATAGTTCTTTTATTATCCTTGCCATGTCATCCTATTTGTCATCTGAGGATCTTCCATATCCATAGGGACCTACTTGTTCTCTAAGATGTTTAGTTTCCTTGTTTCCCGTCTCGATTTTCATTTTTAATTTACCTGAAGCCATCATGTTTGACTCAATTTCCACAGTGTCATCTTGCATTCGGGTTAGGTCGACCCCTCTCCTTTCTCTTAATAGTAGAGCAAAATCAGGTTCAAAGGCTCCTGTGAAATTTACTTTGGATGAAGGTTGGGATGGTTTAACTTCAACAGGGATCTTATTATACAACTTGTTAAACCTTTGGATAAATTCCATAACAGTTTCAGATCCTTTTTTCTTTAAAGACCCAAACTCAATCAAATAGTATAAATGATCCTTTATTTCGCCCCATTGTTTGAGAAAGAGGTCTTCTAGTGCATCGTAGGATATGATTGAACCTAGGGGCAGGCTCTGAAACCAAGTTCTTACTTGTCCCTCGAAGATTTGGACAAGCAAACAGGAATACACGTCCTCATGCTCGAGACCTAGAATATTAGCGAGTTGATCAAAAAAGTTGATATGCTCGGTTGTAGTCAGATCCCCTTCTCCTGTGAACTTGGGTAAGTTTTTCATATAGTTTTTGGGTAAATCATGGAGAGGTACTGGAAGGACCAAGGGGGCATATCTAGTGGCTACTTTCATGAAAACCCTCGGAGGCAGTTGTTGGCCTTGACCTCCTATTTCCTTTTCTCCTCCTCTAGCGGCGGCCATGGATAACCTAGGAGAGGAAATCGGTGCATTATAAAGAGGGTTGGTGAAGATGTATAGCGACTCTCTGGCTTCCCTGGGGTAGAAAGGGGAAAATTTGGGAAAATTTTTACTAGGGGAGTTGAAAGTTGAAAAATGAGAAGAAGGTATATGTGGACTCGACTCCTCCGACTTGCAAGATATGTAAATGGGAGAACCCACCGGTGTCGAATCCGTGTACGTGGATACTTCTTCAAGGCCTTGAGTGACGGAGGGGTTTATATTGAGAGTCGATGGTATATCAATAGGGATGAGATTTAAGGCAGGTGTGTTGCCCCTTGTAACGTAAGAGGTAGTCGAAGAGGTCTCGGTCTTGATCTCGGGTAGGAGTTGATCAGACTTCAAGGTCTCGACTTCGACAACACTGTCTGATATTTTCCTGAGAGGAAGTTCTCGCGAGGGTGAAGGTTCTTAAAAGGTCTTATCTTTAAACTGATTAGACTTGGGTTGATAGGAAACTATGTTTTGTTTAAAAATACTCCTTGGTCTTATTATTATTTCAGGGTAGGAAACTGGCATTGTCTGTTTGGAATCTAATAGAAAAACAAAACCGTGGAGCAATAAAATAAAACAAATGTGGAAACAAAACACAAAAGATACACAATATAATAGAGACACAGATTTATGTGGTTCACCCAGTGTGTGCTACATCCACCAAAGAAATTTCCAGGTCCTTCCTTTATTATTATCCAGCATATGAAGGGATACAACCTACAACAAACCCATTGTAACTTCCTCTTCTTTCTCTCAAAGTCTCCTATCTCAAAATACAATATTCGCCATGATGCATAGTCACAACACATTTCCCTCATAACAGAGGGTTGCCTTCTAGGGAAAAAACCCTAACATAATTTATACCGTTAGATCTGCAACCTTATAATGAACAGTCCATATTTACAATGAAATTACAATATACTTTTACAAGGCAATTTTTCCTTCGGGGGCTTCGCCCCCAAACCCCCATCAGGGGACGTTGCCCCTGAACCCCTGTTGGTGGCCCACTTGTCCCCAGACCCCCCAGCATGGAAGACTGTACATACTTCTAGGGTGTAAACACTTCATGGGGTATAAACACGTATGAAAGTAAAAGACCTTTGAATCAGGAAGATAATCAGGCTCCATAACCAACAATCTCCCACTTGGAGTCTGATCTCAAAAACTCCACCGCTGTTGTATATGCTGGACTTTGAACCTTCTTGGACTTGGAAAATTCCTCATCTTCATATTCATTCTTGATGACCAACTGAAACTGAGCAGGAAGTCAGTTTGTCCCTGGTTACTCCCTTTGTTAACATGTCTGTAGGATTCTGGCTGGTGTGTATCTTTTCCAACTTCAAATGTCCATCTTCCAAGGTGGATAAAATGAAGTGGTACCTTAGCTGTATATGCTTAGTCTTTGAATAAAAGGATGAATTCTTTCCAAGATGAATTTCACTCTCACTGTCACAACATAACCTGCTATTCTCCTTCTTCTTTCCTAATTCCTCCATAAACCTTTGTAACCAAATAATCTCTTTACTAGACTCTATAGAAACAACATACTCTGCCTTTGTTGTTGAAAGTGCAACAACCTTTTGTAGTTTCGAAATCCAACTTATTGTTGTTCCACCTATAGTAAAAACATACCCTGTTGTGCTCCTCCTGCTGTCTTTATCACCTGCTATATCTGAATCAACATATCCATGTGGAAAAGTGTTTGAACATCCAAAACATAATGCATGAGTAGTAGTACCTCTCAAATACCTGAGAATCCACTTTACTACCTCCCAATGTTCTTTACCTGGAATGTTCATATATCTACTCACAACTCCCATTGCATGTGCAATATCTGGTCTTGTGCAAACCATTGCATACATCAAGCTACCAACTACTGATGAATATGGGACAATGTAAATGTATTCTATCTTCTCCTGTGTCTTGGGACACATTTCCTTAGTTAATTTGAAATGGCTAGCCAAAGGTGTACTAACTAGTTTTTCATTCTGCATTCTAAACCTCTCCAACACCTTCTCTGTGTACTCACCCTAAGACAATGTCAGTTTGTGATTTTTCCTGTCTCTTGTTATTCTCATAACAAGGATTTTCTTTGCAGCACCCAAATCCTTCATCACAAATGAATTGGCTAATTTATTCTTGAGCACATTTATATCCTGCATATCATACCCTGCAAAAGGCATGTCATCTACATACAATAGCAAGACAATAAAGCTTCCATTTTCTAGTTTTTAAAATAAACACAGTGATCAGAATGACATCTACTATAACCCTGTTCTGTCATAAACCTGTCAAACTTCAAATAACACTGCCTTGGAGCTTGCTTTAGTCCATACAAGCTCTTCTTCAACATGCATACCAAATTCTCCTTCCCTTTGACCTCATACCTGTGTGGCTGCTGCATATAAATCTCTTCCTCCAAATCCCCATGGAGAAAAGTTGTTTTTACATCTAACTGTTCAAGATGCAAATATTCTACTGCCACAAGACTTAAAATAGTTCTAATTGAAGTCATTTTAATAACAGGAGAACATATTTCATCAAAATCTATACCCTTTTTTTGTGCAAACCCCTTTACAACAAGTCTATCCTTGTACCGTTTTTCTCCTCCATCTTCTTCCTTCAACTTGTAAACTCATTTATTTTGCAATGCACTTTTTCCTGCAGGCAACTGAACCAAGTCCCAAGTATGGTTATTTACCAAGGAATCCATTTCCTCTTTCATGTCTTTCTCCCACTTGCTTTTGGTGTCTACCTGCATTGCCTCTTCATAACATTCTAATTCACCAGAATCAGTGAACAATAAATAATACAATGAAGGAGATTATTGTTCAAGGGGTATACTTAACCTGGTAGATTTTATAACAACACTTGTAGGTGTTTGAGGTACCTGATGCTCCTAATGTTGTACATTTTGATTTTCTAGTTCCTTTGGAATTTCTTTTTCAGTGATCTCATCAAGCACTGTGTATTCTTGTTTTTCTTTTTTCTGTTTCTTTCCTTGCAACTGATCTTTGTACATGACCTTCTCATTGAATATGACATCTCTACTCCTAGTGATTTTGTTATTTTCATAATCCCATAACTGATAACCAAAATCATTAACACCATATCCAATAAAGGTACACTTCTTGGATTTTTCCTCAAGCTTTGTTCTACTTTATTTATCAATATGGACAAATGCTTCACAACCGAAAGTTTTCAAAAAAGAATAGTTTACCTTTTTTCTTGTCCATTCCTCCTCTGGAATTCTACCATCCAAAGAGCTTAAAGGTCCTCTGTTTATTAAGTAAACATCAGTATCTACAACATCGACCCAGAACCGTAAGGGCAAACTGGCATGCAATCTCATACTCCTTGCACGCTCCATGATTCTCCTGTTCATCTTTTTTGACACACCATTTTCTTGTGGTGTTCTTGGAATTGTCTTCTCTCTACGAATCCCATGGTATGAAC
>SNQJ01S0174597.1:0-12611 GCA_010110895.2 Picea sitchensis | reverse complement strand
GTGAATTAGTATAAGATACTTTTTATTTAATTTAACCATTCATCAATCATTCATTAATTGAGAAACAATAATCACATATAAACTCAAATCACAATGCATAGAGTTTAACATGGAAACCCAATCGAGAGAAAATCATAAAATTTATCTTTATAGATTCATGTAGGCACCAACCTACCGTTACAAAGATTGTAGGTAACAATCTATTGGAGACACCAATCTTATTAAATGAGCACCAACTCAACAAGTTGTAGGCACTGACCTACTATTACAATATTTGCAAGTACTAACCTGTTGGAGACACCAATTCCCTCATCTGAGCACCAACTCAACAAAATGTGTAGACACCAATCCAAGATATTCATACAAATAGTACTTATGACTTCACCTGGATGCTTCATTCCACAGACAATCCTTCAAACCCTAGTCACATGTAGCCTTCATGCCCTATCCAACCTCATAACATCATTCCATAATTTAATCCATGACGACAACATCACAACCTCACAATAGAGCACACGATAACATTACATTGACAACAACATCGCAACCTCGGAATAACTCATATGGCAGTGTCACAGTGACGACAACATAAAAAACTCAGAATAGTGCACACAACAACATCACAGTGAAGAAAACATCACAACATCAAAATAACACATACAACAACATCACAACCTCATAATAACACACCTTGAGAACAAGAAAATCCCTTAGACTTCTCTTGCACACCTTTAGATTCCAAAAAGACACCACAACACCTTTAGTGCACCTCAGATCACTTACGTGCACCTCATACTTGATTTCTATTTAGTTTTTCTACAAATGCGCACATCTATTCTGTATTTATAGTAATTTTGTTACCACTTTTTGGGCTGACCTATAAAGACTTGCTGAGCCGACCTCAATTCTTTTGCTGGGTTGTTAGACAGAAAAATTCATATCTCCTCATTCCTAGGGAGTTAGAGGGAATTCCATATACCGTTGGAAAGGTCTCAGAATAATATTTCTAACCATATAACTTGTGCTCCCATTTAAGCTAGGTATGTAGGGTAAAAATTTCTTCAAATATAGGGTATCCAAACTGATCATAAAAAATCCAAAAGTAATACTTTCAACAATCTCCATCTTGCAATATTTATCTTGGACATCTGTAGGCTTGTAATAATTATCTTGGACATTTTTAGGCTCCCCTTTTCTTTGACATCAATGACAAAAATATTTCCAACATAATATAGTTTATGGTTCTGTATTTCATCATAGAAAAACTACATTTTACTATATTTAGTGAATGTTGGCTTAGTATTCCCTTTTTTTTCCTCACTCACCTTTTATTTGATTGATTTCCTGAATGAGGTACCATATGTGGATTCTCGAATGTTAGAATTTTTTTTGAATTATGTATAAGAGGATTTTATGCACCAGTATTTGGATCAAAATTGTGGTATATAACACCTTTTTAATTGAGATGTATGTAGTGAACTTATAAAGGTGATCGCTAAAAATAGGGAAATTTTTGCTTATAATAAGTTTATAAATTTTTCTTATAAATGAGTTTAGACTTATACAACCCACTTTTGTGCCCTTAATTGGATACTACAACGTCACTTTAACATTTGAAAAATGTAATTTTAAACTTTATGAATAAAATTACGACATTTTTCTTTTGGAATTGTTTTTCTTCTTATTTTTGAATTAAATCATTTTATTACTTTTTATGAAAGAAAGACACAACAATACAATTTATGCTTCTCCATTTCATCCTTGCACAACACTACATTTTACAGTGCCTAGTAAATGTTGGCTTACTATCCTTCTTGTTTTTTGATTAAATCATTTTACTACTCTTTAATAAAGAAATACACAATATTAAGGTTTATGGCTTTGTATTTCATCCTTGTACAAAACTACATTTTAAAATACTTCATAAATGTTAGCTTGGTATCATCCTTGTTTCTCAATCAAATCATTTTGTTACGATTTAATAAATAAATACAAAACAATATGGTTTATGGTTCTAGATTTCATCCTGGTACAAAACTATATTTTATAGTGCCTAGTTAATGTTGATTTAGTATCGTTCTTGTTTCTTGATTAAACTGTTTTGTTATTCTTTAAAAAAAATGCACAACAATATAGTATATAGTTTTTCACCTTATACAAAACTACGTTTTACATTACTTAGTGAATGATGGCTTAATATCCTTCTTTGGTGTACAAATTCTTCTGGATTAGCCATAGTAGGAGTCATTTCCTACCGTGGCTAATCCAAAAGGATTCATACACCAAATTTCACACCACATGAATCTCAAAACGATTAATATCCTTATTTTTTGATGATTAAATCATTTTGTTACTCTTTAAGAAAAACAAATCACCTACTATTGGCATTATTTGTTGTAGCTCCTCCCACACCATGACTAAAATAGAACATGTTTATTTACTAATTCATGATAATGATAGGTCAAACAACCTAGTTAGCAAGTTACTTTAAAGATGAAAATAGTTATTTTCAAATTTCTTATTAGTATTCTTTCATTATAGTTTGTTGTACAAGTAGACCAATGAGGGAGATGCTCTAGATGACACACTGTGCATTTGCAGGGTGTAATGTCTCACGTACAAGTTAGGCTATAATGAACCATATTTGCACTTTTTCTAGAAGTGAGTGTTGACATTAGATAAGTAAGTAGGTCTAGATGAACTAATGTGATCTCTAGGGTGTATCTAATGATATGTTCCGGGAAGTAGTATTTGATTAGGTCACTTACACCATATATCATGTCTCATATTATTTGCAACTACGATAGGTACCTAATGTTAAGGAAATTGAAGGCATTCACATGCTTGTGTTTTGGAAAACCTTTTGAAACATGTTTTGATAAATATTCTTAGGCACTTGCATGAATACCCAGTTCCAACATTATCCCTTTTCATATTCCTTAAAGGTTGCAAGCAACAAATCAAAATATCTTCCAAATGCTTCATTGTTGCTATGCACATCGTTGTTTCCAATTTAAATATTTTTTTTGTGCATTTTGTAAGAACACAATCATCAATAGCCTTGCTGAACTCTACAATCATCCACTACTTATTGCCTTCATCTATGAGATTATGATTTTCTACTTCATTCTCGTTGCACTGACCTTCAAAACTGTTACACTAATTGTGTATTAATGTCAACAATAATGCATAGTGTGGTGGTAATAATGTTGCACTCACTGTGGGATCCGTGAGTGGAAAACCAAATGGAAATAAAGGGTACACTTATTTAATGTACAAATAAAACTTTGCAACGTGTTTGCACAGATTTCCCCTCTTCGCATCTGAGAGTTGTAAAAGGCTATCACCAATCTAGGATTGCAAATAGTGTAGAACATCTCTGGTTGTGTGGATTGCGACTTGATGTTCATAATGAGAGAGTTAGTAGGGTCATAAAGGATATCTATATCTAGGATGTTAAGAGTTCTCTCCGATGCTGTCTTATGTCTGTGGTCCGCAACAAAATTTTCAGAAAATCTATTTTCTTTCACAAACAAAACAAAATAATAGTACAAGTGTACTTGCACTGTTAATATTCCTAATCAGCCAATCCATTTCATGGGAAGATGTGTTGCGAACTTAGCATAATTCCAACACCAAATCAGTAATAATTAAAATTAATATATAATTTTAAAAATCTATTTTTATATTAATTGCCAACGTATAAAACCATGGAATTGGCATTAAACACACTCCTCTCTAAGGAACTATTGTTTGATGTTATTACGGTATGACTCAATGGAAGAATTTGCTTCTTTGGTGAATTTTAAGAGTCCCTACATGATTTGACCTATGTACCTGCAATGTTTCACACATATTAGCATAAGAAATAATGTAGGCCAAATCGCCAACAATAACAAACACTCATTGTGACAAATCGAGTAACTTAGGTATGGCTTCGGTTGATCTTAAAAATAGTTGATGAAATCAATTTTCTCAAAGAAATTTTGATGAAATTCGAGCAATTTGTTCACAACATCCTTGATTGACAATGAATTGTGCATTGTGTTCCCCAAATAATTGGACATTTCTACCTCTCTTTTAGTTTCACAAACATACTTGGTCATTTTTTTTTTAGCAAAAAACAATGTATGTCCTAAATGCAAAGAATTATTGGGTAGTTGAAGACATCATTGTGGATGAATAATATTTAGGTGAAATAAAGCCAACAATTAAATACACAATGAAATGAAGGAAGGAAAGACAAATTGAGGGATCTACACACATTATCACTTGGATCTCTGCGAGGGAATCATCCACAAGAAAACATGGAGGTTTCCATGTGGGACAAAAAGTCAAAACACATTGGTGAAATGTTTACAACCATGCCATAACTATTTCCCATACTACATACTTTGATATGATCCAACTGAAAAGATTGTCATTTTGATGTGTGCTGAAATACAAAATGGTGTACAAAGGATACTTCCATGCAAAAAATTTCATAAACACAACATTAAAAAACTGTAATGCTGATGTGGTCAATAAGGTCACTAGAAATAACCATTTCATGAATACATATTTTAGAACAATAATGACCAAGGGAAACAATTCATGAATTTTATAGAAACAATAAAACTTGTTTGGTAAACTAAGCCACTAGAAACAAGAGATTGAGAAATAAATAATTCATGATTCATTTTACATAATATAACATCGATCTGGTAAATATCATTGCTTGAACCAAGAACATTGGCATAGTAATTGGTCCTTAGAATTAATCATTTCATGAATTCATATAACAAAGTGATGATGTCAACCTATTAAACAAATCTTCTATAAACAAGATTTTCATGAATTCTTACTAGAGAAGAAAAAGGTTAGCCTTGCAAAGAAGGTGAATAGAAACCGAAATACCTTGTATTTAGTCATGGAAAAAATAATATTCATTGCAAAGACATTGTTATACCCATTGTTATAGCAATATTTGCCTCACCCCATGCAATCTTGCATAGAGGGCCTTTTTCCATTTCCGTATGCAGACTTGAAGTCCCTTTTTGCAAATCCTAGAGCTAAAAATGTTATTTTTCCACATATATGTGCCCTGCCTATATTATAACATTTGTATACACAGGTTGCACCACTACAACTACGTACATCAGGAAATGTTTCCAAAATTAAGAAATGGTGTTGGGTTTCCATGTCACGTCACGAGATCAATGATCCTTGGCCTTCCATATACTGGAAATGTTCCGACTCGACCCTTTAGTTCCACTTGAAGGCTATAAATGGGCCAAATCCGAGCTATGGAAAAGAGGAGAAAGAATTCAACTTTGAGAGAAAAGTTACTCTGGAGAAATTATTCACTTCACATTGAGTCTGCATCCCTTTTTCCTTTAAGTCTGAACACATTGTTCAACCCCCAAGCTCTCCCCTTATTGATTTAGAACTTAATTGTCTCCCTTATATGAGCTTTCCTTTGGTGGAGAATTGAAGTGGTGGAGGTCCAACTGGAAGAAACTTATTTTCTTGGTTCCGAACCATGCCGACACAGAAGTTTGTAACTCATTCACTTCTTCTAATTATATCTTAATAGAAATACTCTTTTCTCGTCCAATTAATATCTCACAAATATTTGAATTATTATTCCATGGGCGTATTTGTTAGGAATGTTGATGGATTATGCTATTGAATGTGCTAACAATATATATTATCACCATATTCTTGTGTTGCTTGGTTGTTGAGGACTAGTTGCAGGTATATTGGTTTGGGTTGAATGCTCAACAGTGGACTTCATCGAACGTCTAAACAAGCTAGGCCTCTTATCTTGTCTTGGTAGAATATTTATTTATATAGCATACTTGAGATTAGAGTTGATTTCTGCAGTCATTTCTGTCTGTTGTGGTTTACCCCTAGTAGAGATATTTTCCTCGTAACAAAATTGGCAACCATACTGGGGATACAATCTTCTTTTTCGGGGTTTGGAGTGTTTTTCTCCTTAGATTTCTCTCGTTCATATTGATTTTCTTGTCGTATGATTGGTTGAAAACCTATATTCACTCTGAGTCTAAGTTTCTTATCCGTCTCCTTAGCCTAGCTGTGTTTTGACACATAGAAGCATGTTTTTGCTTGACAGTCACGTACATACGCGTGCTGTACTTTTGCAAGATGCGTACATACTCGTTTTCCCCTTGAATAGTCACGTACATCAACCTTTGTTGCTTGATTTCTTGGTTTGGTGGTTGCTGGGTAGGTTTTGATGATTGCTGAGTCTTCTTAGGTCTCTGTGGTGACTGTTAAGTGTCTGTGGAATGACAAGAAACCTATCTTTGGTTGAATTTTTGGGCGGTGCCTTTCTCATCATCTTTTCATTTTGATTGTCCTTACACCTTGGGCTGGGTGTTTTTTCTCCTTGATATCCTAGTTTGGTTGTCTCTGTCTATACACAATAAAGTCTTTATATTAAGCTGTTGTTCAATCCTTACATTTTCATTTTTCTTATATTGAAAATACAAAAATATTAGGCATTTTACATTGATTGGCATTTTGATCTCTTGAGTCTTTGTCATTTATCTTAGTGCATGTAAAGAAAGATTGCATCTTTTAGAATTGCATAATTGAATTGAAAAATGCATTTTTAAGAAGCATATCATTTATTGGAACTGAAGTTAGGACTTTGCATTGTATTCATATTCATTTATTTTACTTGTTGAGTCATACCATCACTAGTTTCACAACCACACCATTTGAGTAAGCAAGTCCATTGAAATTAATGCTATAATTTAAAATTGATTAGTAACAATTTTATTTTCTAGGGTGCACAAACTAGCTTAGGATTTAGAGTCTTGGAATAGTATTTTGTGAGTAAACTTCTCGAAGTCTATTAAATCAACATATGTGTCTGACTAAGGGAGTGGAGAAATCCATTGTATAATAGGTAATATCAGGAGGCTCCACTTACACTGGATTTAAGCACGAGGTCACATGAGGTCGGTTGAAGGGATATCCCCTCGATACCTTCTTAGCGTTAGATATATTTCTGGGGATCTATTCGTATATGGGGATCTTGCTAGTTCCCTTACCTTCGTGAGAGGCAGTGCTTTCAAGGTTTTGGGCTTTGCTACCCTTCCCATACGGTGGACCTAACCTACAACTATTCGCCTGTGCATCGATTATACCGTGGTTGCTTAGTTGCTTGACATAGGTACCACATATGTTACTTGCAGGGGTTATTCTGTAGGTACCTTGGGTCAGATAAGGGTTGAACAACACATAGCCTTTATGGAAGATTACCTCTTTGGGGGATCTGAATGACTAGTTGTTAAGCCCACGGGGGTCCTTATAACTGATTCTATTTCCTCCAATATTTAGAAACGAAGTCTCAGGCCCGTCTTGGGAGAGGCATACCTAATTTAGAGAGGGAGGTCCCTTTCAATCACTTTATCCTATTTGTGTGCATATTGGCCATTTGATTATTTTTGGTGTGCTCTTTGATTACTAGTTGGCCTTAGGATTTTTTTTATATTTTGAATATTAAGTCATCGTGGAGCCAGACCAACTTCCCCATAGGTCTCACTGCTTGTTACAGTTACCACCGCATTTCGAGTCTTTGCATTATAAAAGGCATAAAGTTATTAAACGTGGTACACACACCTCCACTTATCAGACTTGTGATTCCACAAGGATGAGTACTGAACCGAGTCATCAAGATACTGGGCGCCCTTCGAATCCCACACCTAATATAGTTAATGGCAGTCCTTCGACTCCTGCATCCACAATGGTTGTAGTGCTAGAGGCACCTATTATCACTGCTACACACCCTATAATGAATACTCAACCTATTGCCATGAACCCGTTTGGGTCTCTTGGTCACACACCGAGCTATAATGTTCAGTCCATCCCTATGGTCTCTAGTCCCTTTTCCTATGGTATGCCAAATTTTACATTGCAGTTTTCAAACTCCATACTAGCCGCTGGCCCTAATGCTAGCATTGGACTTGGGGGCACAACTCCTCCTTATACTCCATTTTCATTTGGTGGAACACATGTCCCTCAAACGACTCCTTTCGTGGGAGGATTTCCTCATTTGAATCCCGAGTCTAATCTTGTTGCTTTTGGGTGGAGTAACCAACCTGGCGGAAAATATTTTTCTCAATTTCCTTTCTTTACCCTCACCTCCTCAGTGCCAATTCTGACCAACACGTTTGGCATGATGAATCCACCTTTATCCTCTGGATTCACACTCAGAGGAGGTCAACTTCACACCTTGGGAAACCCCTAACCCAGGTCCACTCTATCTGGGGGAAGTTTTTATAACCCTCATTAGAACATTCCTACTGGAATGATGCCCAACCAACCCCTTATGAATCATCATGGAGGGAGGTATTATAATCCCGGACAGAGCCATGGTGCTTACCAGAACCCTGGATGGGCTGCAATTCCCCAACCACAATCTTTCTAGGGAGCTTGGGGCCAGATGCCGCAACCCTATCTCCCTTTTCTGGCCATGCTTAATCTGCCAGACTTGTCTAATTTGATGAATGACCCTGTGTGTCATGATCCTACATGGACTCCCATTCCCACCAAGCATACTGTTGTTGATGAAGGTGCTGCAACATGTGTGATGTCCCTGGTCTGTTGGAAGTCTCTCAACTCTTCGACTCTCTCTGAGTCTCCAACCATGTTGATTTCTTTTGATGGTCATTTCTTCCGCCCTCACTGTATTCTTCCCTCCTTTCCAGTCTAGTTAGGTGGGAAGATGGTAGAGGTGGTTGATGCTCCCCTCGATTATAACTTGTTACTAGGACACAATTGGACTTACGCTATGAATGCCATCGTATCATCCATTTTCTATACTCTTTGTTTTCCTCATGACGAGAAGATCGTTATGATCGATTAGTTGTCCTTTGCGTATGCTATCCCCAATGCATTTGTTGGACCGTCGATCCCCATGGTCGACAATTCTCAGTCGAAAAACTAAGAATATTGGTGTCAGAATGTATTCATCCCTTATGGGTACCTTCGACTTCATGGCACCGGTTCACCACATTTACGCCATGTCCAATAGGCCCGTTTCGTCAAAGAGGACCGTTCCTTTCCGCACTTCCTATTTTAACGATCCTTGGACCCTACCTTCCTTGACTATGTCTTGTGAAGGTCAGTCACATGATGGAATAGCCATGCCACTATCAACAATAGAGATAGCATATCAAGCTGTTCTTGACTGTTTCGTCGATCCCACAAAGCCACTCATATCTCAGATCACATCCATCAATGGCGTAGACAGAAGAGGTTGATCAAGACCTGCATACCCCTAGAATTCCTGTTAGATTGGTTCCTTAAATATCTACAAACTCCTATCTCAAAGGATGTTACTACATCCGGGGTTACATTTGAGGAAGAAGCTATTTTCAAAGCCCAGTAGTTAGATATTATATATGCTCAGTCTAGGATGTTATACAAGATTCTTCCTGACGCACTAAAATCAAATTATGACCCTAGACAAAATCTTGGGCCTCATGCCGATGGAATTGTAGGCTCTGCCAATGTGAAATCCACAGACTCAGTGACAAGCCATTTGAAAGAGTTGTCTCTAAACTAGTCTGTAGGAGGGCCAACTTCATCTGTGTCTTCCAATCCCACTCAGTCGACGGATGTACATTTTATGCAATCGTCGACTAGCCCAAATGGTAACCAACAACTAGGCAGGAATAAGAAGAAAGGACATAATAATAATCGTAAGGGTGGGAAGAATAATAAACCCAAGGACAATGGTAATAATGAGAAGATGAATAATAATGTTGGTGAGGGAAAGAAAGAAAGGCGTAAGGTGAATTTTCCACGTAAACTTTGTACAAACTATCACCTTACTCACTTATGCCCCAAACTTGCGGAAGCTGCAAGGCTCTTATCTCTACCACCCATCATGCTGATGAATCCTTTTACACATAACCAACACATGGCCTCGATCTCCTCAAATGCTACGAATGTAGTGAGTGGGAGTCAAAACCCACCGGCACAAGACGGTGACCGTTTATGCATCAATATGGTCAAATATGAGGTTAATGTAGCCACCCGATCTAGCGATTATAATTCTCCACAAACTGTACGTAGTCTAGAGTCTCCTCCTCCTTCGGAGACACCCTTACAAATCGAAAAACTAGAGCCATTGCCTTGTATTCCGAAATGAGTACTCAAGCACTCTACCCACAATCCTAATGTTAGAGCCTCCTAGAATTACTCTATTGTTGAGGACCTGGGTCAAACCCCTTGTGCAATGTCAGCTCTGGAGGTACTCCAGGCGTGTCCTTCAAAGAGGAATGCCTTGCTATCTACGTTAGGAGCTCTAGATCCTAGTGGATCAAAATTTATCAAGTTTGACGTCAGAGATGTGAAGCCTCACTTGCCTTAACATGTGGCATTCTAGATCAACGTTGGTTAC
Organism: Picea sitchensis; assembly: GCA_010110895.2. Classification (NCBI taxonomy): domain Eukaryota; kingdom Viridiplantae; phylum Streptophyta; class Pinopsida; order Pinales; family Pinaceae; genus Picea; species Picea sitchensis. The sequence goes on along the minus strand of SNQJ01S0174597.1, from coordinate 2,191 downwards.
TCAAAGTATACCATCAAGTGTACTGTTGTTGATGAATGCACTGCCACATGTGTGATGTACCTGGTCTGCTGGAAATCCCTCAACTCACTAACTCTCTCTCAGTCTCCAGCCATGTTGATTTCTTTTGACGGTCATTCCTTCCTCCCTCATGGTATTCTTCCTACCTTTCCATCATATATGCTCAGTCTGGGATGTTATACAAGATTCTTCCTAATGCACTGAGGTCAAACTATGACCCTAGACAAAATCTCAGGTCTCATGCCGATGGCATTGTAGGCTCTTCCACTGTGAATTCCGCAGACTCGGTGACAAGCCATTTGAAAGAGTTGTCTCTAAACTAGTCTGTAGGAGGGACAACTTTGCCTGTGTCTTCCAACCCTACTCAGTCAATGGATGTACATTCTATGCAATCGTCGACCAACCCAAATGGTAACCAACAACTAGGTGGGAATAAGAAGAAAGGACGTAATAATAATCATAAGGGTGGGAAGAATAATAAACCCAAGGACAATGGTAATAATGAGAATATGAATAATAATGTTGGTGAGGGAAAGAAAGAAAGGCGTAAGGTGAATTTTCCCTATAAACTTTGTACAAACGATCACCTTACTCACTTATGCCCCAAACTTGTGGAAGATGCAAGGATCTTATCTCTACCACCCACCGTGCCGACAAATCCTTTTCCACATAACCAACACATGGCCTCGATCTCCTCAAATGATGGGAATGTGGTGAGTGAGAGTCAAAACCCACCGGCATAAGATGGTGACCATTTCTGCATCAATATGGTCAAATATGAGATTAATGTAGCCACCTGATCTCGTGATTACAGTTCTACACAAACTGTACCTGGTTTAGAGTCTCCTCTTCCTCTGGAGACACCCTTATAGATCGAAAAACCAGAGCCACCACCTCGTATTCTGAAATGAGTACTCAAGCACTCTACCCACAATCCTAATACTAGAGCCTCCAAAAATTACTCTATTGTTGAGGACCTGGATCAAACCCCTTGTGCAATGTCGGCTCTGGAGGTATTCCAGACGTGTCCTTCACAGAGGAATGCCTTGATATTTGTGTTAGGAGCTCTATATCCCAGTGGCTTGAAAGTTATCAAGTTTGACATCACAGATGTGAAGCCTCATTTTCCTTATCATGTGGAATTCCAAATCCACATGGGTTATTCAAAGTATACCATCAAGCGTACTATTATTGATGAAGCCACTACCACATGTGTGATGTCCCTGGTTTGCTGGAAATCCCTTGACTCTCTGACTCTCTCTTAGTCTCCGACCATGTTGAATGATTTTGACGGTCGTTCCTTCCGCCCTCATGGTATTCTTCCTACCTTTCCATCCATTTAGGTTAATGTGCCCTGTTGGTTGTGGAGCCTGATTATCTTCCTGATTCAGAGGTCCTTGTTTTCAACCATTTTTATACCCCATGAAGTATTTACACCCCAGAAGTATGTACACTCTTCCACACGGGGGAGTGCAGAGGGGGGGGTACCCCCTCTGCGGGGTCTGAGGGGGCTATCCCCCCGACTGGGGGGTCTGGGGGCAAGTGGGACCCCAAAGCAAAAATTTCCTTGTAAAAGTATATTTTAATTTCATTGTAAATCTGGACCATTCATTATAAGGTCGCAGATCTAACGGTAGAGATTATGTTAGGGTTTTTTTCCCTAGAAGTCAACCCTCTTTTATGAGGGAAATGTATTGCGGCTATGGATGATGGTGAATATTGTATTCTGAGAGAGGAGACTCTGAGAGAAAGAAGAGGAAGTTACAACGGGTTTTGCTGTAGGTTGTATCCCTTCATTTGCTGGATAATAAAAAAGGAAGGACCTGGCAATTTCTTTGGTGGACGTTGTTAGCTTTCGGAAGTCACTCCTGGATTGCTAGCAGGAGCAGAGCCCGAAGCCCATCAGATTTAATGTCATGGTTTGTTTTAAAGGGTGATCAAATGGAGGAAGACTCCGAACGGCAGCGCATCAGCTCAGAAACCAGACCAGGCATGCATGACAGAGTGAGGTCTTGATAAACTCCAAACAGTGAGTTGTAATAAAAGGGCGAGTAGATGGAAGACTTGTGCAAGAAAGCGCAGTGGTCCGCAATAAACATCAGGTTTATTACAGATTAGAGAAGAAGTGAGCTCAAACGTAAAATCCTTTTACATTCGAACACAAAAACCAGAG
>SNQJ01S0174596.1:0-13026 GCA_010110895.2 Picea sitchensis | reverse complement strand
CACTCCCCCTTTCGAGGGAGGTCCTTTTGGACAACACCAAGCTTGTCTCGGAAGTACTCAAACTTCACAAGAGACAGAGGCTTAGTCAACACATCTGCAACCTGCTCATCTGTGCCAACATATTGGATCTTTACAACTCCCCTCTGCACCATATCATGAATGTAGTGATATTGGATCTCTATGTGCTTCGACTTATCATGGAACACTGGGTTCTCCGTCATCTTTATACAACTCTGGTTATCACATAGAATCACAGTGGCTTCCATCTCCAGATCGAACAGACCTGTCAACAACTTCCGAAGCCATATGGCTTCACAACTGGTGGGACATGCTGCAATGTACTCCGCTTCTGCCGTGCTGAGAGAAATACTGGATTGCTTCCTGCTTTGCCATGAAGTCATGGCTGACCCCAAACTGAAACATCCCGAAGTGCTCTTTCTGTCTGAAGCACTTCCGGCCCAATCTGAATCAATATAACCATACAGTCTAAAGTCATGATCTCCAGTATAACAGAGACATAATCCAACGTACCCTTAAGATATCTCATCACATGCTTTGCAGCTACAAGGTGAACACGTCTGGGCTCCACCAGATACTGACTCAAGGTGTTCACAGCAAAGCATATATCTGGCTTGGTATTTTTCAGATACATCAATGATCCAATAATTTGTTTGTATAGAGTAGCATCAACCAACTCTGACGAAGTATTAACGAGAAGCTTCAGATTCGCTTCCATGGGTGTGTTCATGGCTTTACATTCCAACATGTCAAATCTCTTCAGTATTTCAACTGCATACTTCCCTTGGTTAAGGAAGATCTTCTCTAGGCTCTGCCAAACTTCAAGACCTAAGAAATAATGCATCGGGCCTAGGTCTTTCATCTCAAACTCTGCATCAAGCTTCTTCTTGCAATCTGTGATGAGCTTTTCTTCTCCTGTCAAGAATAAATCATCCACATATAGTAGCAATATAACTGGCTCATCATTCATAACCTTGAAGTAAAGGTTAGGATCAACTTTACTCTTGGTAAATCCCAAGCTCGTCAGGAAACTACCAATTCTGCCATACCAAGCTCTCGGAGCTTGTTTCAACCCGTACAGAGCTTTCTTCAACTTGCAGACATGAGTCTTCCTGTCCCGTACTTCTAACCAAATTTTCAAATTACATTGTACCACCCTGGTACACTTGCTCAACTGCAACTCAATCTGTATAATCATGTGTTGGTTCTATGTACTTTCTGCAAAGCATTATCTGTCTCACTTCCTGAGAGTATGTTCTCTACTCTCTCTGCAACTGTTCCTCTGGAATTGAGACTATGCACCTGCAACTGCTATTTCTGAAGCTGAGAATGACTGCTCTATAACTGCTGAACTTTGAGAGTAGCTCCTCTATTCTATCATGGCAACAACTTCATCTCAGAGTGGCTCAATAACTGATGGTGAAGGTAGCTTTTCTTCTTTCATGGAGGTAACTCAATCTCAAATACAAGGACTGCTCCCCTTGAATCTCATACTGTATCGAAATCATGGTTGTTCTGGTTGTCTTCACGAATACTGGAACTATTTCTTCGATTACTGGAGCAAGTGTCTCGTCATAGTCTTCTCCCTCTTGCTGGGAGAATCCTATGGACACAAATCAGGCTTTATACTATTATATGCAACATGCTTGATTTGTTATATCAATCTCGGAAGTCATCACTGACTTCCCTTCTAGTCTCAAGGAAAAATCCATATCCCAGTCCTTCTGACTGGCTTCCTTCTCTACCACTGAAACAAGGGAATCTTTCGAGATTTCATGTCTCCTAGAGGTCTCTGAAGCTATGATCTAGTCTTCTCAACTCATGGCATTTGTCTGCCAGTCCTAGAAGATGTCTCCTTTTCCCATTTGATCCTCTTTGAGAGCAGGCTCACTCTGATTCTTGATTTCTTCTGAGTCTACAAAGACTTCATAGTCTCTACAAGATATACTTGGTGTTAAATACCAAGTCTTAATATGAAAAGCTAAGTCAAACTTCAGACAAATTTTGCTTCCTGTCAAGGTGACTTCATTATCCATTGGCCAAGTCTATTGTGAGTTCTATTCTAATGTTCGGTGATCTTTGGAGCCTTTTGCTCCTTACAATCAATCTCCATATGAGATACTTTGTATCTCAAAAGTAGCTTCTTCTTCATCTTCTTTGGAACATGGATGTATACGGTCATGTATACAACTTGGATAGTCTGCTCCATGTCTCATCTAATACGTTGCCTCCTACAACTGTCACTGTAGCTCCCTCAGGGTTATCACCTGTGACCTGGCTGAAAGAAGAACAACAAGGGAGAAACTTCAGACACGAATAATACTCTTTATAATAATAATAAAACAATCGCAAGAAAAATCGTCACAGTAGCTCCTTTAGAGCTATCACTTGTGACCTGCTTGAAACAAGGGTCAAAAGTAAGGAATACAATAATAGGAAATGAGAGCAACACTCTTCTAGTGTTGTGATCAATCATTCCTCCTGGAAACAAAACAAGAGGTTTCTCCTAGAGGAGATGTTAGTTATATCTGGTAAGTGATTACAATAAGCATTTATCTCAATAATGCTTACATGCTACCAAGTATTCAATGATAAAACTTTTCAAAGATTGCTATCACAACTATAGTGTTTAGCAGTTATCAAACTTGATATGTGTAAATTTGAAAGTTATCAATTTAATTAATCAAACCTGGAACCTAGAGTCTTCTCCTCAAGAATCAGTGTGTTGCTCGTCTTCCGAGTCTCCTTCACTCAAGATGACAAGTAGTTTCTTCAACCTGTCCTCTGTACTAAGACAATATGCTATCTTGACAAAATTCTGAGTTAGGGAATAAACTCTATAATCTCAACTTTAATCAATCTAATACTTTGACTTTAATTTTGACCAATGGTTAGTATGATAACTTCAACAAATCAAAATGCAACCTGGATATTCATAAGATTACAATAATGCCATAACAAGTGGAGGCATGTCAAAGTAATCAAACCTGGGGTGAAAAGTTCCTCTGAATGTGCTGGATCTGAGATCCTTCCGAATCTATGCTTGTTGCTTAGACAAAAGATCCTTTCTCCTGCAAATACTCTTTAGAATAATGATACAGTTTGAACATATGTAAGTACATACCTCTGACAGTATCGTCAGGTAGTGGCACCATCTGGCAACAACGATAATAAATAACAAACCTTTAAAAACTTCAAAGGTGCTGCAACTTGTAATATAAAGGTAGCTGAAGATTTGCTAGGGTAAGGCGCACTAGGACAATAAAAATCAGTCCCAACACTTCACAAAAACTTTCACTGCAACTGGTACTGCAATTAGTGCAAAGAAACTAGTGCGAAGGAACTGGTACTGCAACTGCAACTTAGGGTTTTATGAGGAAACCCTAATTTCTCAAACTTCAAATTTTGGAATTCTGATCCAGGGACTAGATGCGCTGGGCTGAGGCGAGTTTACTGGAGCTGACTGTTTTAGAAAATTCGAAGTTTTACCCCTTGAAACTTGACTTGCGCAATTCTGGACTGGTACTTTTGGTACTGGTTCTGGTTTCCTGGTTTTCTGGTACTAGTCAAAACTAGGATTTGACTTTCCAGGGAATCTGGCCACTGAAAAAGTTCGTTCAAGCTACCAAAAGATGCACTAGGACAGGGCACACTTCCCAAGATAGTTTTTGGTAAAAAATTCCTCTTTAGTAAAAAGCCCTAATTTTTTTGTACGACAACACTGACGTTTTTGATACCTAGTGAAAGATGCTCTATTCAGTCAAGCTTTGATACCATGTTAATTTTTTACTGTTGTTATTAGGTTAATTCCAAATTACTTGAGCATTCAATGCATTTCCAAAACAATAGCATAAAGAGGATCACTGAAAGAAACACAATCACAAGGTACACAACATTTTATCCTGGGAAAACCTCATGGGGGAGAAAACCCAACAAAAACTTCCTCAATAATAGATTGCCAATACAATGCGAAGACTAAAACCAAGACTCCAAGAATAAACTAAGACTGAGCATGCACCTCTCTTCTCCTTCCTCCTGCAACTGCAACTGCCTTCAAGATATGTGAACTAGATGTGTGAGTGTGTGAGATGATGTAAGTGAGGCACCATTGTAACACCCCCGACCCCTAAGTACCCTTTTTTAGGGATGGGGCATCAAAATTTCGCTTTCCTTAATCATCTCAAATATTCCCCCCCCCGGGATCTCCATCCTCTTTTGCTCATCAAGAGCTATCTAACAACTGCTACCCTACTCGAATCCGAGCTTTGGATTGGGAGTTACGCCCTTTCAAAGCTCTTCAAGTGTTATTGGTCAAGGGCCACGTGGTGCCCACATGGGTCCATCTCATTCGTACCATCCCAAGTTCCTTGAAGTCCCAGAATTCCCCAGCGCTCCTGCATCTATGGTGGAAATCCATCCACTGTTAAATCCAACGACGGAACTTCGTCCTCGTTTAACACAGGCTTAAGGGAATTCGACGTTCGGCGTTGAACGTCCCTTTTCCTTTCTACGTGCATATCCTTTGGAGTCCTGAAGCCCCAAAATCCTGCCATGTAGTACTGGCCTTCGGCCCTTTTGACTTGTTTGGTACACTACCCCAAACCTCCGGAGTTCCAAATCCCGAACTCTTGAAGGGTCCACACTTACACGTGGTGGTGCGTTAAATGCAGAGGTAGGGACTGGTGGGTCTCGACCTTCGGCCAAATTAACCCTAGCGTCCTAGCGTCCCAGGTTCCCCGAAGTCCTGAAGTCCCGGTGGTCCCTGGTACTCCACCAACCTTTAGACCAAGCAAGCATGCGCCAGGGGTTGACGCGTGGCAAGGGGCAGAGATGACACCTGGCCCCATCAATGGGTGACACGTTTCACATTCTAATAGGCATATAAGGTCTGTGAAAAGCACGAATCCAGGTGACACGTGGCATGTCGAACATGGGTCCGTGTCACCCTGGGTGACGTCAGCGTGCGACGTCACTCCGGATGGGCAACCTTTGGTAGTCTCTAGCGTCTCCTACCTGCGAAATCTTTCGGAGCTCCGAAGTCCGAACTCTCGCCAACAACCTTCCATCACCTCTTATATCTCACGGTTGAGATGGGTCCACGTAGATCCATAGATCTATGGACTCCGTTGCTTCGCGACTTCGGCATTCAGGGGATCCACTGTGTAATCTCCTTTTTACTCCCGGAGTGGCAGCACCGGGCTGACCACGGTCTAGATCCGACGGTTAGGAGGGGTCCTGAAGCATCCTCGGATTAACAGTTCGTGTTACTTCGCGACTTCGATGTTCGGGGGTTCTACCCATTTAACACTCCCTTTCTCCCATAGTGGTCAACGCCGGACTAACAGTGACTTAGAACCAACGGTCAGGAAAGGTCTCGAAGCGTCCTCAGATCTACGGCTCTCGTCACTTCGCGAGTTCGGCGTTCGGGGGTTCTACCCGCTTAACACTCCCTTTCTCCCAGAGTGGTCAACGCCGAACTGACCGCGACGTAGATCCAACGACCCGGGAAAAGCCCGAAGTGCCCTCATATCTACGGCTCTCGTCACTTTGCGATTGGTAAGTCGGTCAGGGTTTAACGGTGGGACAGATCCCACGGTTACGGTTAGGTAAACCGCCAGATGTCGGTCAACCTCGCTGGTAACTGAACCAGCAGGTTGCCTTCGGTTAGTTTTGGAGGTTGTAAAGTCATAGCATCCCGGAGCTCCGAACTCCTGGAGTTCCAAAGCCAAAGTAGCTTAGCTCCTTTCGGATTTAGCGAAGGGTTCCAAGGTTCCGGACATATGGAACTTTATCGAGCTCCAGAGGCTACACTCATAGTTCTTAGCCAACATTTGGTCAAGGTTGTGGGCATGAGCCTGTGGTCTCTTGGACGACTGGTTTGAAGGAAGCGCCTTCCATTCATAAAACTTAAGTTCTAAAATAGAGAAAGGTATTTCTCGACCAGTACAAGAAATGTAAACTTATTCTTAGATTCATTTACAGACCCACGTCTAATAGTTCTCCTGTTGCTAAGCAGAGGCGAAGAAAAGACCATTCAAATACAGAGGCTCACAAAAAAACAGTAAGCATTTCTAATGATTAATCAAACAAGTAAAATTTAATCATAAACACAGACGTTCAACCATCACTTCCATTCTATTACATAGAGTATAAAAATACTTACCAAGAAACCAGAATCGTGAAGCAACTGTTGAGAGGGGTGCCCGTTTACACCCAACCGTAGGCACAACCACTTCTGGATGGATTTACCGCTGGCCACCCCCTAGCTAGATCATGATGCTCTGAGAGACACTCTTCCTTCTTGTTTAGCGACAGTCAGGGACTTAGGTTACTCTCCTCCTCCCATAGGAACTTGGAAAAATGGTTTTCTCTCTACCAAGCAAGGGGGCCTGCAACGAGTACTTCCTCATTCACTCGTCTTCTCTGCAACCTCGTTTATCGCCTTGGATTGAAAACGCTGCCAGCAACTCCTTGCACCCAGATCAAGTTTGTTTTTCAGTTCTCTTCAGAACTAGAGAGCTGCACATGCTCTTCTCTTTTTCTGGAAGAATGGTCTCTCCAGTCATCTTCCTCGCCAGTCCCCTCTGCCCATGAATTTCTTCTTTTCTTGCCTTCCTTAGCAAGATTGCGTGGGTCCGATTCCCCAGTTAGTGGTCAGGTCAGGAAGTCTTTCGGATGGGTACTCTGCCCATCTCCTCATTAACTCTTGAGGAGGACTTTCCAACTACCAGCCTAACCGGTAACTTATTTCTGGGTCAGAGGACTGTTCTGGGTCTAAGTAATTAAATCCAGTAAGGTACTGGTCTAGTGGGGGTCTTCTCAACCATTTCTGGTTCCCCTCACCATCTCTCTCATAGCATCATGATCTACCTTGGCAATCCCCTTCAGCAGTTATGCAACACTATCCATTTTTAATTAATAACATAAATACATGCATTACCTTTTTTTAACAAAAAGGTTCACCATTTCCAACATCCACACATATTTAGTCTGCCCATAGTATTTTGGCAAGTTATAGTTATATTTACAAGCTGGGGGAAATAGGGGTGTTACAATCCCCTCCCCCTTAAAGGAACATCGTGCTCGATGTTCTACCTGTCGATGTACTTTGTATGTACAAAAGTAAACAAAAATGGGTATGCATGTTTCATGGCATCCTCCATTTCCCATGTAGCTTCATCTGGACCGAAGTGTTTCCACGCAACCTTAACTTGTGCAATGGTTCTGTTGTTGAGTGGGATTTCCTTCCTGTCTATTATGCATTGTGGCTTTGGCAGGAATTCTCCCTCTAGTTCCACCTGAATCACATACCCATCAATTATATGATTAGAATCATGTACATATCTATTCAGTAACGAAACATGGAAAACATTATGTGCCTTCACTATGGGAGAAAGTGCTAGTCTATATGCTACAGGTCCCACTCTATCCAAAATTTCAAAGGGTCCACAATATCGAGGTGCCAGCTTGACACAGGCTCCCATTCTCAAGGAGCTTTTCCTGGGTCTAACTCGGAGATACACATGAGCCCCTACTTTGAACTCTCGAGGAGTCTTTTTTCTATCTACATAGCTTTTCTGTCTATCCCGAGCTATTTTCAGATTCTGCTTTATCTGAACTACTTGTTGTTCCATTTCTTTTAGCATATCTGGCCCGATCGTAATTCTGTCTACTGGGTTATTCTAGTTGATTGGAATCTTGCATTGTCTACCATAGAGGGCCTCAAAAGGGCTCATCTTCAATGACTCTTGATAGCCATTGTTATAAGCAAACTCTACCAGTGTTAGTTAGTCTTCCCACTTCTTGGGCTGATGCATTACATGCATCCTTAACATGTCCTCTAACACTGGGTTTACCCTCTCTGTTTGCTTATCAGTTTGAGGGTGATAGGTTGTACTAAATAGTAATTTGGTTTCAAAACCAACAAACAAAGATTTTCAAAATGCTGAAGTAAATTTTGTATCTTTGTCGGATATGATTTTCTTAGGCATGCCATGCAGTCTAAATATTTCTTTCATGAAAATACCGGCAATATCTATTGCCTTGCAAGTTGATTTGACGAGAATAAAGTGAACAACCTTGCTCATTTTTTCCACAACTACCATAATGGCGTCATTCTGTTTGGTTGATTTTGGTAACCCGGTGATGAAATCCATGGAGATGGTTTCCCATTTCCATTCTGGGATTGGTAGGGGGTGCAACAACCCTGCTGACATTCTAGACACTTAGCTAAGTAATCAACTATGTGCTTTTTCAGTCCGGGCCAATGAAATAGTTTCCTAGTGGCTGTGATCATTTTCTGATAACCAGGATGTCCAGTATATGGTCTTTTGTGTAGTTTATCCATTATGAACCTCTTCAAGTCGTCACAATTTGGAATATACAACCTACCTTTGTAAGTCAGCAGACCATCATTCAACGATTGATAACCCTCATACTTCAGCCCTATGGGCTCTTTCTCTAAGTATGATTTCACAGTCTTGAAAAATGCATCTGTTTCTTGTGCATTTTTGACTGTCTCCTTGACGTCCGTTTCACAGGTGCTTACAGCTGCCAAGTGAATCACTTTCATACTTTTGCTAAGGGCATCAACCACCCTATTTTCTTTTCCTTTGAAATGTTTGATTTCAAAATCAAACTCACTAAAGAGAGCCATCCATCTAGCTTGTCTAGCGTTGAGTTTTGGTTAATCAAACAAATATCTCAGCCCACTATGGTCTGTCATAAGCACAAATCTCCTACCTAGGAGGTAATGCCTCCACATTTTTAAAGCATGTACAATGGCAACCAATTCTAGATCGTGGGTCACATAATTGATTTCATGCTCATTCAATTTTCTGGATTTGTAGCAAATCACATGTCCTTGCATAAGGACTCCTTCGAGCCCTTCCTTGCAGGCATCTGTACACACAAGGAAGTCCTTGTTTGGGTCTGCAATCTTTAGCACAGGTGCATTGGTTAGAAGGTATTTCAGCTCTTGGAATCTCTCTTCACATTCTGATGTCCAAATGAATTTAACTCCCTTTTTCTGAAGGGAGGTGTTTGGGCAACCAATCTTGGAGCCTTTATGAACCTCCTATAGTATTCTGCTAGGCCCATAAAGGATATGACATCAGATACATCCTTTAGGGTAGGCCAATCCATAATGGATTTGATTTTGTCAGGATCAACTGCCACTCCTTCTTCAGAAATAACATGGCCTAAGTAATGAACTTGTTTTTGGAAAAAGTCACAATTACTAAATTTAACATAGAGATGATGTTCTCTTAGTACTTGAAGCACTAACTTGAGATGTTCTTCATTTTCTTCCCTACTCTTAGAATAGATTATGATATCATCAATGAAAACCAACACAAATCTATCCAAGAACTTACTGAGTACATTATTCATTAAGCATATAAAAGTGGCTGGTGCATTGGTAAGCCCAAATGGCACCACCACAAATTCATAGTGCCCATATCTTGTTCTAAAGGCTGTCTTGTGGATGTCTTCATCCTTAATTCAGACTTGATGGTATTTAGACCTCAAGTCAATCTTGGAGAAAATTGTAGCACCCCTGCACTGGTCAAACAAGTCATCGATCCTTGGCAATGGATACTTATTCTTAATGGTCATCTTATTCAATTGTCTATAGTCTATGCACAACCTGAGTGTGCCATCCTTCTTTTTCGCAAACAAGGCTGGTGCTCCCCATGGGGACACACTAGGCTGAATGTAGCCTTTGTCCAACATCTCCTTTAGCTATAGTTTGAGCTCAACCAACTCTGGTGTACTCATTCTATAGGGTGTTCTAGACACTGGCACCACTTTGGTACAAGTTATATTGAAAAGTCAATATCTCTTTTTGGAGGTAGACCTGGTACCTCTTCTGGAAACACATCTTTATATTCTTTTAATATGGGATGGTCCTCTAGGCTTGGTTTATTGTTCTCAACAGAGTTCAATTGTCAACATTTGTATCACATACACAAGACATCCTTTTCTGCAATACTTCTTCATTTGAAGGGATGATATTTGTCTCACTGAGACAAGCTTTTGAATTCCTTGTAGGGTTATTTTTCTCCCTTCTTCATCTTCACACTCCAAAGTTTTATAGGAATAGTCCAACTTGGTTTTATGGGCAGCCAACCAGTCCATGCCAATCAACAGGTCATAAGATCCTAAAGGGAGCATGTTTAAGGTTGCTTGGGTGGGTAATCCATTCATAATGAATTGGCATGTTGGTATGACCTCTATTACGTTTCTTTTAGTTCCAGTGTCTAGTTGTGCCAACCATGATTTAACATGTTTTACTTGTTGCAATTTACATTTCTCAACAGTTTGAGGGGCAACATAACTCAGATTAGAACCAAGGTCAATCAAAATGGAAACTAGATGGTTGGCAATCATACCTTCCATCTCCACCACTGAAGCTTGGTGGTCATCTTATCTATTATCCAAGGCTGCATAGATTTGTGGCATGCTCCTAGCCACATCATTGACTGTGGTAGCCTCTTGGACGTTGTAGACCCTCCTATTGTTTTGTTGCCTATGTGGACAGTCCCTCAACAAATGTTCTTCTCCACAACCCCAACATTTCAAGGGTTCTCTCTTTGTGTTATCAGTCTTACCCGAGGCTGCTCCAAAGGGTTTATTTCCACTCCAAGATGGAAAATTTTGCTGATATACACTTTTAGTAGGGAGGCTCTCCTTAGAACCTTTCCCATGGTTCTTAAATCTTGAGGATTTAATCGCCTTCTTCTTGAATCCCGAATTACTTTTATTCTTCCAATCCTCATGAAGTTCTGCCTTATTCTTGAATTGCTCATAGCAATACCTTGCCTTCCGGATAATATCTTCTAAGGTCTTGGTTTCATCAAATTCAATTCTGTCCCAAAAGGACTGAGGCAGTCCACTAATAAATTGTTGCATCTTTACTTTTTCATCCTTTATGTAGGGCACATACCTTATCAACTCAAGAAATTTGTTGATATATTCATCTATTGCGAGTTTCCCTAGCTTGAGTTTGTAGAACTCCTTGGTCTTCCCATCAAAGTATTTTTCTGACAGATACTTCTTCTTCAAGTATTTCTCAAATTGTTTCCATGGCAAGTCCTCATGGATTCCTTTCACATTCCTAAGGTCCTCCCACCAAATGGAGGCCTTTCCATTCAAGTTGAAAATGGCTATTCGAGCTTTTAAGTTTTCAGAGTAGCCATGGACTCTGAAGTACTTCTTCAAGCCTAGTAGCCAAACTTCGGCTTCTTCCCCCTTTTTAATTTCTCCATCGAAAGTGGGTGGTTTGGCTTTCTTAAACTCTTCAGGGTCATGGCTCTTGGAATGTTTCCTCTTCTTTCTTCTCCTCTAGGAATGTGAACTAGTTTTGCTACTAGAAGATCCCTTAGAATTGTTAGTTTCCTCACCAGAGGATTCTTCCGTTGAGTGTCTCTTGGTTCCATGTTGGGCCTTCTTTGAGGTTCTCCTCCTTGTGTGACCACTTTTAGGACCATGCTTTTGTATCTCAGGTGGACTTGGAGTTTTCTTAGTATGATGCATGTCCACATGCTAGCTGTTGGTCCATGTTGTAGCTGGCTTTGTATATCTGATAGGCTCTGTAGTAGGACTGCGTTAATTTCAGTTTGTTTTTCCTGTTGTTTTATCAACCTTTTATTGTCATCCTTACAACTCTGTAATTGCACCATGAGGCTTCTTACGGTTTCAGCCAAATCTGGAGGGGTTTCCACCGCCCTGCTCTCATCAAATTCTTCTTCTCTATCGTGGGAGCTTTCCCCCAACTCATGGTGTGTCACCATCCTTTACGTTGCAGTTTTCCTACTGTCCATTGACTGTTTGAGTGTTGATAAAACATTTTCTGTTAGTTAATCGTCTACTAGTTTATGAACAACACACAGTTCAGATTTTTTAAAACATATAACAACATAAAGTTTCATTCCTCTCTTCAGCAGTGGTTTAGATAAGTTTCTTATGAATGGGGTAAGATTGGGTGTTACCCCTTAAAATTTTTCTAACAAGATTTTTATGCAACTCGTTCATGAGCCCAAGCAGACCAAGTGTTGTTGCCCACTCTGATACCAATTTGTAACACACATGATTCCTAAGTACCCTTTTTTAGGGACGGGGCATCAAAATTTCGCTTTCCTTAATCATCTCGAATTCATCCCCCCGGGATCTCCGTCTTCTTCTGCTCATCAAGAGCTATCTAACAACTGCTACCCTGCTCGAATCCGAGCTCTGGATTGGGAGTTACACCCTTCCAAAGCTCTTTAGGAGTTATTGGTCAAGGGCCACGTGGGTCCGTTCATTCGTACCATCCCAAGTTCCTCGAAGTCCCGAAGTTCCCCAACGCTCCTGCATCTATGGTGGAAATCCATCCACTGTTAAATCCAACAACGAAATTTCGTCTTAGTTTAACACATAGGCTTAAGGGAATTTAGCATTCGGCGCTGAATGTCCCTTTTCCTTTCTACGCGCATATCCTCTGTAGTCCGGAAGCCTCAGAATCTTGCCATGTAGTTCCGGCCTTTGGCCTTGTTATCCCCGATATCTAGGGATAACTAGGAGATCATGTCTCGAGGCCCACAGGTCCTAGACATGAAGTACCGGGAGCAGGATTGACCTGAGCATAGCCCTGGAGGGCCCATCCTTCTTCATCTTCGCCAGATTTGTCCTGTCAGCAGCAACAACTTCCATCACCAAGGGCTTGGACTTGCATCAGAGAGGACTCTTGCTCCATGAGGTAATTGGTCCAAGGTATCATGGTATGTGTCATATTTGATCGTTATGACCCTCTTATATATGCATTAGGTTCCTTTCATTTTTGATGACTGCTTGGATCTTACACTAATCCACTAGACCATTGTTGGGGTGATTGATGGGGTGACTTAGCAAGCTGATGTTCATGCGTTTTGGTGAGCCACCAAGGGGGATTTGCAGAGCCATCGTCCGCTCCCACCATTTTATCATTTTACATCTTATATCCCGCACATCTATCCGATTCCCCTAGTCTGG
>SNQJ01S0174595.1:20225-30349 GCA_010110895.2 Picea sitchensis | reverse complement strand
TCTGGGTGAACTTACATCCCCTTGGGAATTTTATCTACTTCCTGGGAAAATTTACATCCCCAAGGCATTTTATTCACTATCCAGGCAACTCTAGTCACTTACCTAGTTTATTTTCCCTTAGTGGGCTATTTCCTTTCATTGTTGGGTCGAATTTTGTTTTTTGGTGTTGTGAATGGGTAGAATTATATTTGGTTAGTTGGTAGAATTTACCTTCAATAAGAAAAAAATAATTAGTAAAATAAGAGGCTATGGAAGTTGTTGAAAAGGAAGTGAATTCAAATTATACAAACAAACAACAATTGAAGAAGCATTCATGTTGATGATATGGATGGGCCATAGACATACTATGTATGGATCATATGGTATTAGATAAGGCTATCCAGATACCTTGAAGTATTGTCCATGGGAAAATACTTGAATAGGGAGAAAGTAGATGAGTTGAGAGACTTCAATGGGAGGATCTAATAAGAAATATAGTATTGGGGGAAAAGAGCATATGAGATGGAAAAATATATTTCCAAGTTTCGAGACTTATTTACCACTATAAGGGAATAATTATATAGGATCATATTGTAGCTCTTATAGTTGGGGAAGAAATTTATTGAGATATATAATTGGAAAGAGGAGAGGATCACTGAAGTTACTGCTAAGCTATATCAAGATTTGGTTAGTAAAGGAAGAGGCCTTGAAGGAGCTAGAAGTAGTTGTCTAAGAGACCTATTATCCCCACTTCCTAGGGATAACTAAGGAGATGATTTCTTGAGGCCCTCTGGTTGTACACATGGAGTACCAAGAGGCATATGGCTGATAGTGTCCATTTTCATAGACAAAGGACCACCTCACCACCAGAGATCTAAGTTTTATCATGAGGATATCCACCACATCAGCTAGTTTCTGGAAGACATTGGGTGTTTTTCCATGAGGTACAAGTTAGGTATTATGGTGAGTGTCATTTCACTATTTGAGGCATTTGATTTTGTTTCATTTAAAACTTATTTTTGTTATGTAACATATGCTTGTAAATTATTCTCTTTTCCATGTTTCACCTTGGTGGTTGACATGGTACCCCAGTAAGTGGTCACCATTAGGGATAGGTTTTCTACTCAGAGGTCCCCTTGACTGGACATCATGTTGTTCCCAACCATAATTTCCAGTTTCCACATTTCATCCCCTCATCTCCTTATCTTTTGGGATTTTCCGATGTACTGAAACAAGAAGGGATTGTCCCTCATTTCATGTGAAGAAGGGGTTGAAGGCCTAGACGCTTGTAATTGGAAAAAGATAAAATCCAATAATGAACCTTATAGATTCTCTCCCATGTATCCTTAGGACAATGAAATGTTTCTCATAATAAAGTGATGGGATCCATAAAAAATAATTAATACAAATGTCAACCAAGGTGGAGCATGTGTGGGAAATGTTTTCCATGCTTAGGTAGAAGCCCCACACATTGTCTTCAACTTGGGGAAGCATAATGTGACTAGGGTAGAGTCAAGGTGGGAATTATTTTTCATGATTAGGTAGAATCCCCACCTTGTTTTAAACCAAGAAAGATCTTAAAAGAACAAAAGGAAATAAACGGGCTTGGAAAAAGGTTGCATTGAAAATGAAGGTCCAACACACCCTCTAAAAAGGAACCCATAAATGAGACACTACGATCCCTTGTATATCATGAACCCGATGCCCAAACGTATTTCCCACATCCATGTCACTTCATCCACATGACCTAGAGAGGGGTCCACTTGGGAATCTCTCCTAAAATTGAGGTGTGATTCACCCAATAGGTCACTTTGTCAACCCTCTCATACCTAAAATTGGAAACCTAAATAGGGTCTTTGAGCACTTATTTATTTTGATGAGGTTGTTTTTTATGTACATGCTTAGATGGATATTTTATTGACTTGATTTACTTATCTTGATGCATTTGACTTGAGATCCTTGGAGGGCGTATTTATTGTCTTTACAGGACCTATTTAGTGTACATTTTTGGAAGAAAAATCCTAGCTTGGCCTTCCTTGAGGCTTGAATCCCACAAGTTCGATACCATGGCCCATGCACCAGACGCTGATGGTATCCTTTGGAGGCCTGAGAGAGACCTCAGACGATCTACCGTATCCCATTTACATCCCAATATCTTTCTCTCAAGGCTAAAATGTCGAACTTGAGGAGATTGTCGTCACCCTAGGGCTAGGGCTTTGGTGGTGAAGGACACTTGGCACGTTTTGATGGAAGAAGGATTGGATTGAAGGAGGAAACCCTAGGACATGAGAGGGAGGCCCTATAAGGCCCAAATAATTCCATTATTCACTCCAACAACTTGCAAAAAGGTGTCAAAATGTCACCCTTTAGAGGGATGAGGTCACATTAGGGTTTTTTATGTGCATTTTTTAAAGTTAAATTTTAATTCGATAATGTAAAAGGGAAAATTAAGGGTTGGCGACCCCTTACTTTGTGGTTACCCTAAAATTGCATCAAAAACCACTTTTAGGAGGATTTGTATAAATAGAGATCAAACTCTTTGCATTCTAACGTAGCTCTCCCATTGTGAGAAGGCTACTTGGATGAAATTTGAGCCCTACTTGTGAAATTTCATCTATATCTCTTCCTACAATCTCTTTCTATGGTTTTCTTTGGCTATTGGATGAAGAAGTAAGGTGATATCTTTCTTGGAGACTGTTTCTTGCTTTTGTGGTGGATTTTCTTGGTTAAAAGGAGTTTATCTTGTTAATGCTTAGACTAGGTAAGGAATCTCTCTTGATATTTCTTATTTTCTTGGTTACAAGGTTAATTTGATAATATTTTTGAGAGTATAAGGGAATACAACCCCACTAATCCCATAATAATTTTCTTGGAATAATTTGTTACATAAGGGAATACTAAGAGAAGTAAAAGGGTTTACACCCTCCTGGGTTTTTCCCTAGCTAGTTTTGTTTTCCTTGGGGAGTAAAAGGGTTACACCCTCAAGGAAGTAACACAAATAACTCTTTAATTTTAAAGAATACATAACCCAATAGTTAAAGGAACTAATCTCTTTCAGTGGATAAATGAAATCATTGCATTGGGATACATATAATTATGAGATATTGAAATTATTTAAGTTGGAATATTTTATGCATGCTAAAAGCTTGTCAAGGCCACTAGGGTGTCTTTTTTCTAAAAGGATATATTTCTTTTGTGATAAATTAAAGATAGAACCATTAGGGCTGCATCAAATCACTTCATACTTTCTAAATTTTCTCATGTTCTAACCATCGAATTTTGATAGAAAACTTCCAAGTTAATCTACTAGTTATTGCATTTCTTTTGGGTGGTTTACTTGCAAGTTTTGGTGGTTGGAATTTTCTATAGTGACACTTTTTTTTCTATGACCATAATGATGAAAAAAATCTCCTCAATACTTACATAAAATATCCTTTAAATGTTGCTAAAGTCTTATGCTATCGTACTTGAGTTTCACTAGTGATTGCTAGCTTATCTCTTGCATCATTTACCTGACTTTTAACATCTTGTTAGAATCATTTATTTGTTGATGTATATCTCTTTTTACTACTACAAATAGGGACAAAAATATTAAATTGTTTTTCCTCTTAAGCTTAATCTCATATACTCCTCTTTTCTTGTCTCTCGGGAAGGTACGCTATTCTTCCATAGGTACTCAAGCATTTGGAAACCATAGACCATCCATGAGACTCCTTATCAAGCCACTTCTCACTTATAAACTTGACCTATAGGGGAATCACTTCCATCTTCTCACTTTTCATCTCATTTCCCCAAGGGTCACCCGGTATTCCCCCCTTATGTACGATTATTCCTTCACTAAAGCAAGGGGATGGTTTATTTGAGGTGAGAGTGATTAAAATTCCCACCGTTATCGCCATATTGTGGATTGGGTTGGGATTTTCCCAACCTACAGTTTGTGCGATAACATTTTTGTGTCATTTCCTAGAAGGATTTTGAATCCTCTTTTGTGCCCTAACGACACTTTGGCAAGCTACCATCCCAAATCCTTTACCCCTAGCTTTCATGGTGACTCCACTTGAAGGACGTTCCCCTTCCACCCTTGATGAGATTTTTAGAAAGTTCATTTGACGACTCCATTGAGGTATTACCCTAAGTAATGGAACCATGGCCTCACGCGACTTACCATGGGCATTCCATAAGGTGTACCCTTCTATTGATGTTCAAAATATCCCTGGATATCCAAATCATTTCTCTATGGAGTTGAGGAAAATTTTCCCTAAATTTGATGGTGATCCAACTCCAGCAATCACCCATGTCATGAATTATATTAAGTATTCTTCAATGTTAAATTTGCTACATGAAGATGTGTTTATGAATTTTTTTGTATCGTCACTGGAATCAAGTCAAAGGAGTTGGATTGCACACTCATGTAATACGAAAAATATCTCATCTTCTTTAAATCTCATTGAATTATTTCTCAAGCATTATCAGAAAACTACTCATACTTTTCAAAATACTTTCGAAGAGCTCAAACATGCTCTTTGCAGAGAAGGTTTTCCGGTGAATTACGAGACAATATATGAGGAATGGAAAATTGACAAAGAGTATCATCCAACTACTACAAAAGAAGAACAAATCCAAGAAGATCTCAATGATGAATATCCATATGAGACATCAGTGTCCATTGTCTCACTTGACAAAGATGAAGTCTTTCAACCTTGCTTCCCTCCTGCACATGAAGTTGAAGAAGAAATTAGTCTCAATGATGAAGAATTTGAAGATCTAGTTGAATCAACCCTAGCCTTTGTTCTACCTGCACACAAATAAAAAGAGATGGTCATTTTTAGTCACATTGATGGTCTTATGAGATAAACCTTAGATATGGTTGATGAGAATATAGACACTTTCATAAAAATTGGGAGACGCAAAGGGTATTTTGGTCGTTTTGTTTTTTATAGGGACCCAATTTACGACATTGAGGGTATCTCTCAAGTAAAATGGGTTGATTTTTCATCTTCAAAAGATTGGTCTCCATGTGTATATGATTCAGATGTTTGGCATCCTTGATGATGATATGGTTATAGATTTGTTTGATTCATTCAAGGACGGCCTATCGTAGCATTTTTAGGGTGATTTTCAATCATCCCTTGGGAGTTGTGATGCAGATACTTTTGGGGATATAGACTTTTTCTATGAGGACTTTTAACCACCTTCATCTTCAATTTTAGATAAACACCAGGATGTGGCCATCCTAGAGGAATCAAAGGCTCACTCTACAAAGTGAAAGTATTTTCATCTTGGGGATTTTTACAAGGATTCACAGATGAAGAGGAAATGTTTTTCTAGACCTGAGCATGTCCCTTACCTCATTTCCTCTTCTCAGAGAAATAATGGGGTCTTCTTGGGATCTCTCATGTCTTATAAGTCTTCAGGAAGAAACTATCATGCTAATGAGGATGAATATGAGCCATCATCTACATATGGTAGCCCTCTTCAGACATGGATTGATCAATCTTGTGGCTATCCTTTCAGGAAGGATTTATGGGATGATCAGAATTGTGGTTGCTCTTTTCATCAATATTTCCTCCCTCCCACCCATCTCTATGAGTTTCATTGCATGATTTATTATATGTATATTTATGCTCATGATTATTATGTTCTCAAATCATCCTTGTTGTATTTAATGATTAATCGCATGAGGAGATACCTTGATGAAATGATGAACATATGGTTTCACTAGTTGTATGACTTCACCTGACACCACCTATCACCTGATATTCAGGGCCCCAAGGACCTAGGTAAGTAGGTAGGTCATCATGATTTCTTTCATTTTCATATTTATTTCTCATGGTAGTTTAGTTCCATTTCTTATTTGATTTTCATTTTTCTCTACTTGCATTATTGATTTACATGTTTCTCTTTTCATCATATATATGAAAAATGAAAAAAAACAAAAATCTAGATTAGTTGTCATTTTTCAAGTTTTATATTTATTTATATGGAGAAAGGGTGAGTGAGCCATGCTACACTTAACAATTTTCTATTTCAGTGTGTGTAGGAACAAGTCTACCATGAGATGTTGTGATTCTCATGCACTCTACGATGAGTACATGTCCCCAAGTAGGAGCCAGATGTTATCCCCACTTTCTAGGGATAACTAAGGAGATTTTGTATCAAGGCCTTCAGGTTGCATACATGGAGTACCAAGAGGCATATGGCTGACAACGTTCACTTCATAGATATAGTCCCACCTCACCACCACAGATATTAGGTTTATCATGAGGGTATCCACCACTTTACCTGGCTTCTGGAAGACATTGGGTCTTGCTCCATGAGGTAAAAGTTAGGTATTATGGTGAGTATAATTTCAGCATTTGAGGCATTTGAGTTTTTTTCAATTAAACTTCTTTTGATTATTTACCGTCTTCTTGGAAATTATGCTCTTTTCCCTTTTTCACCTTGATGGTTGACATTGTGCCCTAGTAACTAGTCACCCTTAGGAATATGTTTGCTACTGGGAGGTCCTATTGAAAGGAAATTCTGTCGTTCCTGACCATACTTTCCACTTTCCACACTTCATCCCCTCATCTCCTTATATTTTGGGATTTTTGGGTGTACTAACCTAAGAAGGGATTGTCCCTCATTTCATGGGAAGAAGGGGTTGAATGACTTGAGGATTTTAGCTGGAAAAAGATAAAATACAATCATGAACCTTATATATTATCTCCCATGTATCCTGAGGAAAATGAAATGTCTCTCATAAGAAATTGATTGGACCTATAAAAATTAATTAATACGAATTCCAACCAAGGTGGAGTGTGTGTGGGCAATTTTTTTCATGCTTAGGTAGAATCCCCACACGTTGTCTTCAACTTGGGGAAGCATAATGTGACTAGGGTAGAGTCAAGGTGGGAATTTGCTTTCATTCTTAGGTAGAATCCCCACCTTTTCTTCAACCTGGAAACATCTTAAAAGAACAAAAGGAAATAAATGGGCATGGAAAATGGTTGCATTGAAAACGAAGGTTCAACACACCCTCTACAAAGGAACCCATAAATGAGACACTATGATCCCTTGTATGTCATGAACCCCATGCCCAAAAGTGTTTCCCCCATCCATGTCACTTCATCCACATGACCTAGAGAGGGGTCCATTTTGGAAAGACTCTTAAACTTGACGTATGATTCACCCAATAGGTCTCTTTTTCAACTCTCCCATACCTAAACCTCGAAAATTGCATAGGGTCTTTGAGAAATTTTCTATTTTGATGAGGTGGTTTTTGATGTACATGCTTAAATTGATATTTTATTGACTTCATTTACTTATCATGATTAATTTGACTTGAGATCCTTGGAGGACCTAGTTGGTGGACAATTTTGGAAGAACAAGCCTAGCTTGGGATTCCTTGGGGCTTGAAGCCCACAGGTCGGATACCATGTCCCAAACACCAGATGATGATGGTATCCTTTGGAGGCCTGAGAGACACCTTGGAGGATCTACCCTATCCCATTTCCATCCCAACGTCTTTCTCTTGAAGCCAAAACATCACACTTGAGGAGCTTGACGTCACCCTAGGGCTAAGGTTTTGGTGGTGAAGGACACTTGTCATGTTTTGATGGGATAAGGATTTTATTGGAGGAGGAAACCCTTGCACATGAGAGGGAGGCCCTAGAAGGCCCAACACATTCCATTCTTCACTCCAACGACTTGCAAAAATGTGTCAAAACGTCACCCTTTAGAGGGATGACGTCATTAGGGTTTCTTATGTGCATTTTTTAAAGTTAAATTTTAATTTTATAATGTAAAGGGGAAAAGTAAGGTTTGCTGACCTATTACTTTTTGGTTACCCTAAAATTAAGTGGAAAAACACGTTTAGGAGGATTTGTATAAAAGAGATCAAACTCTTGTCATCTTAACATAGCTCTCCCATTGTGAGAAGGCTACTTGACTGAAATTTCCACCCTACTTGGGAAATTTCATCTATGTCTCTTGCTATTGTCTCTTGCTATGATTTTATTTGGCTATTGGATGAAAAAGTAAGGCACTATATTTCTTGGAGACTATTTATTTCTTTCGTGGTGGATTTTATTGGTTAAAAGGAGTTTACCTTGTTAATGCTTGGACTAGGTAAGGAATCTCTCTTGCTATTGCTTCTTTTCTTGATTACAAGGTTAATTTGATAAGATTTTTGGGAGTATAAAGAAATAAAACCCCACTAATCCCATCAAAGTTGTCTTGGATTAATTTTCTGCATAAAGGAATACTAGGGGAAGTAAAAGGGTTTACACTCTCCTAGGTTTTTCCCTAGCTAGTTTTGCTTGCCTTACGGAGTAAAAGGGATTACACCCTCAAGGAAGTAGTAAAACTAGATATTTAATTTTAAAGAATCTAGAACCCAATAGTTAAAGGCACTAATATATTTCATTGGAGAAATAAAATCATTGCATTGGGATAGTTGAATTACAAGATATTGAAATTGTTTAAGTTAGAATATTTTTTGCATGCTAAAATCTTGTCAAGGCCACTAGGGCATATTGTTTCTCCAAGGATCTATTTCTTATGTAATATCTTAAGGATACACCCATTAGGGATATATAAAATACCTTCATACTTTCTAATTTTTGTCATGTTCTAACCGTCAAAGTTTGCTAGAAAGATGCCAAGTTAATCTACTAGTTATTGTGCTTCTTTTGGGTGGTTTACTTGAAAGTTTTGGTTGTTGGAATTTTATGTAGTGAAACTTGTTTGCTACATACATAAGGATGAATACATATATCTTCAATAGTTACATCAAAAAACCTTTAACTGTTGCTAAAATCTTGTGCTATCATACTTGAGTTTCACTAGTGATTACTAGCTTATCTCTTGCATCATTTACCTGAATTTTAGCATATTGCTAGAATATTTAACAATAATTTATTTATTTATATATATATCTGTTGACTGCTACAAATAGGGACAAAAATATTAAATTGATTGTGCACTTAAAATTAATCTCGTATACTCCTCTTTTCTTTTGTCTTGGCCAGGTACAATCATCTTCCGTAGGAACTCAATCATTTGAAACCATAGAACATCCCTAAGACTTGATATAAATTCAATTATCAGTTAGAAACTTGAATAGTAGGGGAATCACTTCCATTGTTTCACTTTTTGTCTCATTTCCCCCTAGGGTCACCTAGGATTCCCCCCTTGTGTAGGATTCTTCCTTCACTAAAGTGAGGGGAAGGTTTATCTAAGGTGAAAATGGGTAAACTCTCCCACCATTATCAAAATCTTGTGGATTGCGTCAAGATTTTCGCAACCTATATTTTTTGCGATAAAAATACCAAGAAATCCCCTTCCATTTTCATTGATGAAGCTAGCACCATGATAAAGTAAATCATAGTAAACTCACCTTCCAAGACCCTTTCTGAAGATACCTTCGATGCATTTGAAAATAACACTAGAGAAATTGGTTCCAAGCTCATGAGAAAAATGGGCTATGATGGCCAAGGGCTAGGAAAGAAAGGCCAAGGGATTCAGTTCCCCATTGTATATCAGCAGAGTCCCAAGCATGAAGGCCTGGGATTTAATGGACAAGAAGCCAACACAAGTGCAACTCAAAACACCTTCATCAAGGAAAGATGAACTAGAAAAGAATCCATTCTCATGGAGGAAAAGGAAGTTATAAAATTAGTATGCATCCATCCACTCAATTATGCTCATAGAGACTTGGAAGAGGGAAAACAAGAGATAATTATTCCATCCATATCTTCTCCAACTCTTGGAGGACCATGAAACCATTCTGTAAAATATCATCATAAACTGAAAATTTATGGCATAGTTTTATTTTGTTGCAAGAAAAGGGGTCATAAGGATGGAAATCATTGTCACTATAGAAGTCCATGCAACCCATGTAGGAACTATATTGTCACCACCAGGGGGGGCTCCAAATATTGTCGCCTCACATACACAACTGAAATACAATTCCCTCATAAAAGTGGGTTTCCTTCTAGGGAAAAAATCCCTAAAATAATTGCTATCGTCATATCTGCGACCTTATAGAGAACGGTTCAGATTGATTATGAAATTACAATATTTTACAAGGAAATGTTTTCCAAAAGTTCGCTTCGGGGGTGTTTCCCCTGAATCCCCTACCAGGGGGGGCTCCAAATATTGTC
>SNQJ01S0174595.1:0-20215 GCA_010110895.2 Picea sitchensis | reverse complement strand
CAAAAAGATAATTAGGCTCCACAACCAAAAATCTCCCACTTGGAGACTGATCACAACAAATCCACTACTATTGTACCTATTGGACTATGATCCACCTTGGACCTTGATCCACCTTGGACCTAGAAAATTTCTCATCTTCACCTTCATGCTTGAAGGCCAACTAAAACTGAACAAGAAATCAATTTCTCCCTTGTTACTACCTTTGTTAACATGTTTGCATGATTATTTCTATTATGTATCTTTTCCAACTTTAAATGTCCATCTTCCAAGATGGATTGTATGAAATGGTACATGAGTTGTATATGATTAGTCTTAGAATGGAAGGTTGAGTTCATTGGAATATGAATGTAACTCTTGCTATCACAGTACAACCTTCTATTCTCCTACTTATTTACCAATTCCTCCATTAACCTCTGTAACCAAATCATATCTTCACTAACCTCTGTAGCAACAACATGCTTTGCCACTATTGTTGAAATTGCAAGAACCTTTTGCAGTTTTGAAATCCAACCTACTGTTGTTCCACCTACAATAACAACATACCATGTGGTGCTCCTCTTGATATCTTTATCACCTTCCATATCTGAATCAATGTATCCCTGTAGAATAGTTTTTGAACCTCCAAAACATAATACATGAGTACTACTACCTCTCAAATACCTAAGAATCCACTTTAATTCCTCCCAATGTTGTTTACCTGGATTTTTCATATACCTGCTCACAACTCCCATTGCATGTTCAATATCTGGTCTTTTGCACACCATGACATACATCAAGTTGCCAATTGTTGATGAATAAGGGACCCTGGACATGTATTTTATCTCCTCCTATGTCGTGGGTCACATTTCCTTGATTAATTTGAAATGGTTGGCCAAAGTTTTACTAACGGGTTTTGCATTATGCACTCTAAACCTCTCCAACACCTTCTCTATGTACTCACCCTGAGACAATGTCAATTTGTGATTTTTCATGTCTCTTGTTATTCTCATACCAAGGATTTTCTTTGCAGCACCCAAATCCTTCATCGCAAATGAATTAGCTAATTTCCTTTTGAGCACATTTATATCTTGCATGTTAAACCCTTCAACAAACATGTCATCTATATACAATAACAAGATAATATATCTTTCATTTTCTATCCTTTTAAAATTAACGTAGTAATCAGAATGACATCTACTATAACATTTTTCTATCATAAATTTTCCAATCTTCAAATACCACTGCCTTGGAGCTTGCTTTAGGGCATACAAGATTTTCTTCAACCTGCATACAAAATTTTCCTTTCCTTTGACCTCATACCCCTATGGTTGCTGCATATAAATCTCTTCCTCCAAATCCTCATGGAGAAAATTTGTTTTTACATCTAATTGTTCAATATGGAAATCTTCTACTTCTACAAGACTTAAAATAGTCCTAATTGAAGTCATTTTAACAACAGGAGAAAATATTTTATCAAAATCTATACCTTTCTTCTATGAAAACCCATTGACAACAACTCTATCTTTGTACTTATTTTTTCCTCCATCTTCTTCCTTCAACCTATAAACCCATTTATTCTACATTGTTTTTTTCCGGTAGGTAACTGAACCATATCCCAAGTTTGGTTATTTAGCAAGGAATCCATTTCCTCTTTCATGCATTGTTCCCACTTCTTTTTAGTGTCTACCTGCATTCCTCTTCATAATTTTCTAGTTCACCAGAATCATTCAACAATAAATAATACAATGAAGGAGAGTATCGTTAATGGGGTCTACTTAACCTGGTAGATATTCTAACAAAAATTATAGGAGTTTGAGGTACTTGTTGCTCCTGTTGTTGTACTTTTTTATTTTCTGGTACATTTGGAATTTCTTTTTGAATGATCTCATCAAGCACAATGTATTATGGTTTTTCTTTTTCCTATTTCATTGCCTCCAACTGATCTTTGTACATGACCTTCTCATTAAATATGACATCCCTTCTCCTAATGATTTTTTTATTTTCATATTCCCATAAGCGATAACGAAAATTATAAACACTATATCCAATAAGGGTACACTTCTTGGATTTTTCTTCAAGCTTTGTTCTATTTTCTTTATCAATATGGACAAATGCTTCAAAACCAAAAGTCTTCATAAATGAGTAGTTTACCATTTTACATATTCATTCCTCCTCTGGAATGCGACCATCCAAAGAGATTGAAGGTCCTTTGTTTATTAAGGAAAAAACTGTAATACCTTGGTTTTGAGTGCCCATATGAAATAATTTTTTTTTTTTTATTTGATGAAAGGCTGTAGTGCCCAAACAATTAAAGAGGCCAGTGTTCCTAGGAAATGTAATGCTATGATCATTATTAATAATAAAATACATCATTGGTTACATGACAGAAAAGGACAAGAGTTATAGGGGGTTATGATTCCACGAGACAGGGGGATGAAGGGGGAAAATTTATTTTATCATATTTTATTTACCCATAATTGTTTTAATGGAGAGAAGTGGTTACATGTTATTCTTGGGGAAAGGCCACAGGGTTCTTGATTTTCAAGTAAATATTTATACCCATCTTGTGGGTTGTTTGGGGATTCTTCTTCACTCACTATGTTCATTCATTATTCACTGTTCACACTCTCCATTCTCTTCACTTTTTTCACTCATTCATTCTTTTTGTTGGATTGGGACCATGGGGGGAAATTATTGAGGAGGAAGCCATTGTTTTGTAGGCTGTAGAACTGACTGGTGTGTTTCAACCATGAATTAATTCCTACATGCATGAGATGCATTGGCATGTACTAAATTTTATTCATAGTTGTGCGTCCTGATATTCCCATCTTGGAGATTCTTGACCAGATGCACTAGAGCCCTAAAAGGAGTTGGACAGCTTGAGGGACTACATGGAAGATAAGGGGGGGCATTCTCTTAGGTTTTTAAAGATGTAGATAAGAGATATGGTGTACTTTGGATTGTTGTGCATTGAGAAACTTGTGAGATATTGAGGGTTGAATGGTTTCAGAAGCTGAGTGACACCCTGTAACCCTCCTTGTGGATTCATAGCACTGGCTCGGGGGTGACCTGTTATTGAGACTTGGAACAATAGTGTCTATGGTTGGGTGGAACATCCTTGGTCTGCAGCTAGTTGGTGAATTTGTTTAATTAAATCTAAGTGTTCTATGTCATGTGTTTCCCTGTTGCATATTTATTTCCGCTATGTATTAATTATTGTCTTTGAGATTCATATGTTATAACATGTGTGCTTGTTGGTTTTTTATATGCATGGCATGTTTAAACATTATTTATGTTGTAGCATGAATATTTATTATTTCATGTTTTATTATCATGTTTCTTCCATGCTTCTTTAATAATTTAAATGGTATAATAATTTGAAATCAGTTTCGAACATAGTTTTTGAGGTAGCATTCTCGGCCTGAGGGTGGTTGGGTATGTTATAGATTGGTATAATATCTTTTGGTTAAAACACCCTACTGGTATGGACTAGAACTATTGGACATGGTATTCTGGTGTTGTCATTGATTTCAAGAAGATCAATATCGTATTTTCATTAAGAAATAATATGTCTTTGAGATCCTAAATCTCAAGAGAGATAGCATATTAGGTTGCACATAATCATAGCACACAGTTTTAATACCTTTGGAAAGGTCGAAGGAAATATTAGGAAAAGGAGTGCCTTAAGGATTTGTTATTGGGATCGATTTCCCAATAGATCAACTCTAGAAACACCTTCAGAACTATGAGGAAACTTTGTTATATTCGGGAGATATGAAAATCGTCGATCGCTAACTGAAGGCATAGATCAACAATCATGGTTTAGTTGGAATCCAAGTGTAAATCCAAAGGAGTCTTAGAGGAATTGAACCTATGAATTACATTGATCCCAGGTCAATAAATATTCAGGAGAAAGTAGATAAATGAGAGCCGTTAGATATAGTTGATAAATTTTAGGTATAACTAGAGTCATCGGATCGAACCATTAAAACCTCATCCATTACATTGGGTTGATGAGTTTTTTGGTAATTCGAAGTTGACCATTCCGGGGATAAATGAGGTAGAAATGGGTGAAATCCGCAAAGGTTGAAACCATGAATTAACGTAGCCCATCAATCAAAGTCTAGTAGAAATTTATAAAGGTCTAGGACTCCTAAACTTCACCACTTTGATGAATATTGAAGATAATGAAGAGGTACGAAGCCACAAATTCTCGGAGTGTTGAAGCCCCGAAATCCGACCAACCATCGGATCAAGGAGGAACTTCAGGTGAATTATATACCTTCTGATCGAGTATAGTGGAAGGACAAGGTAAGACATAATATCTCGGAGTAACGAAATCACACAAACCATCGATCTAATATCCCTTCGAGACTTTTCTCAACTGTTAGATCAAGAAATGGAAGGATGGTGCAAGCACTTCAGTAGGTATAATTCTAAGGGGGTTGAATGACTTTAGAGTTGTAATATCCCATAGTCCCAAGGTGTCGAAGTCTCAAAATAAATAGGGACCTTCCATATCAACACTTGATTAAGTCATATACATTGGATAAATCTAGTGGAAGGATATCATAAGCAGAGGTGTTAACCGACGGTAAGTTGTCATCATTACTTTATGACCACTTTGGCAGGTATAACTGTGGGGGACTTGAACAACTTGAGAGTTGTAATATCTCTGAGTCCCAGAGTGTCGAAGTCATAACATAAATAAGGATCGTCCATCTCAACACTTGTCATTATTATTAATTTCCTTGAATCCTCCATATGAGCCATGATCGTCCATTCAATGGGAGATTAGGTCTCAACCGTTTTATCTACTAGTGAAAATAATATACGTAATTCGACAAAGTGTACTTCTGGAATTATTACTCTGGAATAATGCATGAATACCAAAGTTTGGAGGACCTGGTTCTAGCACCGGTCTCATGATAAGGTAAAGGGGTTTATTAGAGGCGTGAAGGGCCTAGAAGTAAACAATCCCACATATATTTTTGAATGAGGTCCTATGTAGAAGATTAAAGAGAAAAGTGCTAAAGGGGCATTGCTTAGACTAGATAAGCTCGTGGTTTCGAGCCTGTGGTCACAAGGAAAGGGGATTGAAAGAAGCACTTATGAATAATTTGAATTATGTACAAATTTAAAGGGCATGTGGAATAATTTGACAAGATTGGCACACAAACATTCCATTGTCACTACAAGATCTTGTTTGCACAAAAAGGGTGAAAGTGACTTTTTCAGGAAGCCATAACTTTCAGCTTAGAGATCAGATTGGGGAATGGGAATAGTCATTATAAAGATTATTCAGACGAGAATAACATTGAATTGTTATAATTTGGAGAATGATGACATATTTCTTCATTAATTGAGTAGAAAAAAGACCTATAGCATTGTTTGGATTTTTTTATTATAATATGCATAATTCTAACAAAATGGTTGCTTGCAAATTTTTCATAATTAGGGAGTATAACCATATAAATTCAAAATAAGAATGCATATTCAAGAAATGGAGGAAGGAAGGGGAGCCTTCAGTCATGATAAAGAAACCAAAGATCAAAATATCAGTGTTGTTAATGCAAAGACAGAATCAAATGGGCACAGGAGCAGAGGGGAACACGAAACCTTAATAGAGATTGTGAGAAGCCTAAAAATAGAAGTGCAGAGTTACAAAGAAGAAAATGAGAGGTTGGCGAGAGAAAACAATCAGATAAATACTCAATTAATGCAAAGACTAAATCTGTTGCATAGGGAAGAAAGGAATGGATTGGACTTAAGGCAAGAGGAAGAAGAAAGATATCATGAAATAAGAGGTAACTACAAAAGAGTTGCTCATTCTAGAAGTGTCAACAGAAATCATAGACATCACGCATTGCGTTACTCAGTAAGGAAATTTTATGCATCTAAAGACTCCATAAGTAGTCCAGAAGTGTCTCATGTTAGGCACCAAATACGAAGGCATGAATTGAAAAATTTGCAAGGACATTTGAGGAATCTTAAGCCACCATCCTTTGATGGTGAAAGAGAAAGGGAATATGATGTCGAGGCAAGGTTGCTTGGACTCAGGAGGTATTTTCAATTGCATAACTACTCCTAAAACCTAGAAGTAATAATTGTGGGATACCATTTGCATGGGAAAGCTTCTATGTGGTAGGATCAACTAAAGCAAGTTGAGCGCATTAATGAGAGAAAGATCACTTGGATGCAGTTGAAGAAATATTTTCAAAGGGAGTACCTTTCAGATAAATTTTATAAAAATAAGATGCAAGATTTCTTTGAGATAAGGTTTGAAAGAATGAACATGAAAAAATATGAGAAGAGGTTCTTGGGATTGTTGAAGTATGTAGGATTTATCAAAGATGAAAAAGTGAAGATAAATAGGTTTTTAATTGGAGTGACATCCTTTTCTAAATAGAAGATTCAATATGGTGATCCCAAGACATTGAATGAGACCATCAGGAAGGCTAAGTAACTGTATGAGCAAGGCAAGGGAAGAGAATCCATAAAATAATCTTTGAAGGATAAGAAGAAGGAGAAATATGATCAGAGGAGGAAGGGGTTCAAACCTCCTTTCAATAGAAACAACCCTAATAAAAATCAACAAGATTAATTTGCTAAGGATGAATCCAAGAAAGAGGATTCTTTGGGGGAAAGAGGAAGACCACCAATCCAATGTTCAGGGTGCAGGTAAAATCACCTATACAAGGATTTTCCTCATAGAGGAGATAAAGTAAATACCATGCACAAAATCCAAGAGGCTACAACGGTGGAGTACATGGTAAATATTTATGAAGCCTTAGAAGATCGACATGAAGAGTACCGATCCAATATGTTTGAAATGGAAGGTAAGATCATTAATCATCCTAATGTTATTTTGATTGATTCAAAAGAAATTCATTGTTACATTGATCCTAAAATAGTGGATAGATTAAATTTGGATAAAAGTAAGCTAGGAAAGTCAAGTTTGATTCAACCAACCACTAAAACCAAAAGAAGTATCATTGATGCTATCGGAAGTTGTCCAATAAATATTAATGGAGTAAATACAGTTGTTGATATGAATATCATCCCATTAGGATCTCATGACATTCTAATATGAATGGATTGGTTGGACCAACACCATGTCATCCTAGATTGTCATAATATACCTTTACATGTCATGATGAAGAAGTAAAACAAATCACTGTAAAATGAATTCGAAGACCCATTTCTATAAGGGAGATTTCATCCTTACAACTGAAGAAATTTTTAAGGAAACAATGTCAATTGTATGCAACTCATGTGGAAGAGTCAGAAAAGAAAAAAGGGCCAAGCCTGGAATATTTTTTAGTATTTCAAGAGTTTGAAGATGTATTTCAAGAAATACCGGTATTTCAACCAAAGAGGGAGATTTATTTCTCTAATTATTTAGTACCAAGAGCTACCCCAGTATCAAAAAAATATTACATAATTTGTACACTTGAATTGAAGGAATCACAAATGTAGTGGAAGAGTTTTTGAAGAAATGGTACATACGTCCAAGTTTTTCAACTTGGGGAGAACCAGTACTCTTTGTCAAAAAGAAGGATGGAACACTGAGGCTGTGTATAGACTTTAGACAGCTGAATAAAGCCATTGTGAAGAAAAAATACCCTCTACCCAGAATTGATGACCTCTTTGATCAACTAAGAGGAGAAAAGATATTTTCAAAGATAAACTTGAGATTCATATACCATCATGTAAGAATCAAGGAAGAAGACATTAATAAGACATTGGACTGACCAATGCACCAACTGTCTTTATGTGCTTAATGAATGGCATATTCATAAATTATTTGGATAATTTTTTCATTGTGTTCTTGGATGACATACTTATTTATTCTAAGTCTGAGAAAGAGCATGAACATCACTTGAGGTTGGTGTTATAAGTGTTAAGGGAACAACAACTTTATGCCAAACTTAGTAAGTGTTATTTTTCCCAAGAACAAATCCATTATTTGGGTCATATTATTTCAGAACAAGTCATAGCAGTAGATCCAAAAAAGATTGAAGCCATTAGAGTATGGCCAACACCCAGGAATGTTTCAAAAAACAAATATTTTATGGGATTAGTCAGATACTACAGGAGGTTTATAGAAAGGTTCTCTAATATTTCTCATCCCATAACTTCTTTACAAAAGAAGGAAATCAAGTTTGAATGGACAACAAAGTGTGAAGAGAATTTTAATTTTTTAAAGGAATTACTTACTAGTGCACCTATTTTAAATATTGGTGACCCAAAGGAGAATGTTGTGGTATGTATAGATGCATGCAAGGAAGGACTTGGTGGAGTCCTCACTCAAAATGGACATGTCATTGGTTATGAGTCTAGAAAACTCAAAGAACATGAGAGGAATTATGCCACACATCATTTGGAGCTTGCTTCCATAGGTCATGCATTGAATATGTGGAGGCATTATCTCATGGGAAAAATATTTGAATCAAGGACAAACCATAGTGGTCTGAAATATCCTTTTGAACATCCAACTTTGAATGCTAGGAAAATAAGATGGCTGGAATTTTTAAGTATGACTTTGACATCAAGCATATAAAGGGAAAAGAAAAAAATTTGCTTATGCACTCAGTAGAAGAGTAAATCTCATGCATGCTACAACTGTTAGTATACATCAGTCAAATTTAAAGAGATAAATTTTAGATGTTGTTGTTATAGATCAACATTACCTATAGGTAAAATAAATTTTACAGCAAGAAAACATATAGCAGAAAATTAAAGAGTATGAGATTAAGGAACATGGATTACTTATGCATAAGAATATAATTTATGTTCCTAGTTCCAAAGAACTTAGGAATTTGGTATTAAAATAAATGCATAATGTTCCATGTGTTGGACATCCTGGTTACTAGAAAACAATTGCAACAAGAAGAAGCCGATTATTTTTTCTAGGAATGAAGAAGGATGTTGATGATTACATTGTCAGATGTATGGAATGTTAGAGAGTAAAAGCTAAGAATAGATACTCGACAGGTTTTCTTCATCCATTGCCAATTCCAGAGAAGAAATGGGAAGTGGTAACCATTGATTTTATAACTAGATTACCCAGGACAGAAACTAGATTATGTAGTCCATTTCAGATCTTGGATAGAATAGGGCCAGTTGCATACATGCTTGCATTGCTTGCTTCGATGAATTTTCATAATGTATTTCATGTCTCTTTGTTGAAAAAGTATATACATGATCCTAACCATGTTATTGATTGGAATTTGATTTAGGTAAATCCATAGGGAGACTTTCAGTTTTGGCCAGTGTGCATATTGGACGGAAAATTCAAATTTCTTCGGAATCAAGTTATAGATATGGTAAAAGTTCAATGGACCTACTATGGTCCTCAAGATGCTACTTGGGAGCATGAAAATGACATGTGGGTGGAGTACCCATGACTGTTTGAATAAATTTTGAAATTTT
This sequence comes from Picea sitchensis, assembly GCA_010110895.2. NCBI lineage: Eukaryota > Viridiplantae > Streptophyta > Pinopsida > Pinales > Pinaceae > Picea > Picea sitchensis. Next base: position 10,801 of record SNQJ01S0174595.1, on the reverse strand, counting down.
GATTTCTTTTTTGTATATGCACCAAGGACAATGCCAAAATAAGGGGGAGGGGAATGTAATACCCCGGTTTTGAGTCCCCATATGAAACAATGTAGTTTTTTTATTTGATGAAAGTTTGGAGTGACCAAACAATTAAAGAGGCCATCGTTCCTAGGAAATGTAATGCTATGATCATTATTAATAATAAAATACATCGTTGGTTGCAAGACAGACAATGACAAGAGTTATAGGGGACTATAATTCCACGAGAGAGGGGGATTAAGGGGAAAATTTCATTTTATCATATTTTATTTACCCATAATTGTTTTAATGGAGAGAATTGGTTACATGTGCTTATTTGGGAAAGGCCATGGGGTTCTTTGTTTTCAAGTAAATATTTAAACCCATCTTGTGGGTTGTTTGGGGGTTCTTCTTCACTCACTCTATTTATTCATTACTCATTGTTCACACTTTCCATTCTGCTAAAACAATTTCACTCATTCATTCTTGTTGTTGGAATGGGACCATGGGGGGTGAATTATTGAGGAGGAAGCCATTGTTTGTAGGTTGTAGCAGTGACTCTTATTTTTCAGCCATGAATTAATTCTTGCATGCATGAGATGCATTAGCATGTACTAAATTTTATTCATAGTTGCATGTCTTGAGATTCCCAACATGGATATTCTTGACCAGATGCACTGGAGCCCTGGAAGGAGTTTGTCACATACCCAATTTTATTATTATTATTATTACATCAATTCTTAATTCAACTAAATCAGAGTATTACTCCATTATTTAAATCTCAAAATAAGACATCTCTTAGATTTGAAGTTTTATTTTTACCTTTAATAATTCCAAGTGCAAATAAACTTTCATGGCCTACCTTATAGTCTTCATGTCACAATTTTGAATCTATGTTACAGTTCTTGTGGTAGGGTTTTAATTCTATATTTTACTTCTCATGTATGGATTTTATGTTAAAAACCTTTGTTGGTCACCCTAAGGGAGACCCTCGTCGCGAACTTGCTTTATTTAACCTAAATTGTTGGATTATTCCAATTGATTACTATCATTGCAAGTAAAGGTGACTTGACCCGACCATCTAGACATGGGAACATAAGTGTAAGGATTAAATCATTAATCAAATTTTCATTATGTTTGTTGGTCAACATTAATCGTGCTTGGAGTTTAATATGGGAGCTTAATCATGCTTTGATAAACAATTATAGGAGTAATTGGTAGTTATTAATTTCGTGCTGGTTGTACCCTGTATTCATATATGAACATCTTTCCTTAATCATCCATGGTGGTCCTTCTATGTTCCAAGTGTAATTTATTGGAACAAGAGTTGGGAGGGTAAGTCCTAACCACTCCACGTTATTTTTGATATTTCACTTCATTGTTTAGCAATATTCCAAAGGAATATGGGTTTTCCTGTTGGTTTGAGCTAGATAGCACTAGGGTTTCATTTCTCTATCCTTTAGTTTCCTTTATTGGATGCATGGGGTTCCTATGTCACCTATTGACTCTATGTACATTCTATCTTTGATGTTTTATTCCCTTCGTACTGGTTTTCTTTGTCGTTGGAAGCCTGGCATGACCCTGTTTAGAATTTGTGTCCTGATTATGTTTAGCAATACCATTTTATACTCTGCCGAGGGTGGTGGCTTGTCAAAATTACTACTATCTTCCGTGCATTTCCTTTACTCTATATAAAAATTCAGTCGATGATGTTATCATAACCTTATCCTAATTTTTGATTTGGAAAACACTACTGAGTATTCTGGTAATGGTTGCACGCATCTTGGTCATATTTTGTTCATTGTTTTTATTTCTCTGTTAAGATATATTCATTTGGATGATTGAATAATGATGGGCCTTTTCTTTTTATGAGGGTACCCATCAGAAAGGTAAGTTTTCTCTGGTTGGCTGAGATGTTCTTCTACAGGAAATCCATCTTGGTTTCAAGTTTTTCCTAGTAAGAATTTCATACCCTAACTCTTCATCATTCTCTTATGCAAGTTTTGGCTTCCTTCTGTGACGTTTTATGGGTTAATGCAAGTATCGTTCGACCAGGATGGTAGGGATTTTATCCCAATTACCCATTCGAAAATCATGTAAGTACCATTTACTTTTAATGTATCTTTTTTTTTTAAAGTGATTAGATGTTTTTCTCAGGTACTATAACAACTTTTGTTTATGCATCCCTTGTTGATAGGTGTTGGCTTTGGCTCCATGACCAGGGTAATCATCCTTCAAAAGGTAATTCAATTTCCATCATGGACCATAGATGTGGATGAGAATTTGATACTACTATTCATCTTTGAATTTAGTTAGGTGGTTAACTAGCATAGAGCAGTTGAACCAATTTTGGTCTATATGTAATTTGCTTTGTATTACATGAGCTTGCATGCATAAGAGGGTTATATATATAATTTTGTTGGAGTTTAATTTAGGACAGAGATATTTATCATATGTATTGAAGGGGATTTTTCTCCTATAACTCACAGAGTTGGGTCGACACAGTTGTAGTTCTGTTAACTTATTTCATAAAAGAATTCACCCTGTGCTTTTTAGTTTATGTTGTGAGTAGTATCGACCTCTATTTATCGTGATTATATTATCATCTTTTGTTCTCTTTTCATTTAATGAGGGTTACATAACTACCTGATTGTTTCTGTTGTTAAACTTATCGCTACATTCTTTAATGATCAATATTCTTAACCTTCTATTTATATTCAAGGTTTTAATCATAGCAACAACATTATATTTTATCCTTTTATTTTGTGGGTTGTATATTTAAATTATTCTATATATGTATATATGTATATATGTATATATATTGTATGTATATATGTATGTATGTATGTATGTATGTATGTATTCTAGAGTTTCTTTATGACAATAGATTTATCATCTTTGCATCTAGCATGTTGGTTGTATATATAACTTCCTCTCTGTGTATATATTCTAGAGTTCTTTACAACAATAGATTTATCGTCTTTACATCTAGCCTTTTGGTCATATATANCTGTGTTCTGCGATTATGTTTAAACATTTTACATTGGTTATGGATAAAATCGTTTATCTCTAATATTTATCATGACAATTGTATAATAGAATGATACAATGAAAACAATAATATCTTATCCATAAACTTCCAATTGAACGATGATTAAAATACTAACAGAATATCCATAAATTACATATCTACACTAAATTAATCAAAATAGAGTATCCATAGAATCTTGAAGAAACAATATTTAAAACCAGAACAAAATGGGAGAAACAAATTGTAACAAAAACATGTAATTGATATTTCCTTAAGGGGAAACACACGTCAAGTGGGTTGTTCCTCCCAACCTTAGATTAGAGCTGCCAGATATGCCCACTTTGTCAGGCCTGAGATAAATCATGATCCAAAACCAACCAAGTGAATTTTTGTAGTGCATAGGGTTCTAGGCTTTATGTGAATATTTATGTGTCAGATCAAAATTCCTTAGATTTCACATTTGAATCTGAATGGCGTCCCATTTTTTTGTTTTATTTTTTTTTTATAAGATTTTCCTAGGTATTTGACACTTGTATGAGCCTCTTTCTCATTGAACACTTGTCAATTTTATTTTTTTCCATTAACCACCTGTCAATATGATTTTTACACATGTTCCTAAAAACCTGAGATCTTGTCTCACTTCTGTTGAGTTAACTCAACCAATATTCACCACTTGTCCCCCTTCTACTGTCACTTGATAGTTCTCTTTGAATCAATCAGATGTTGTCTTCTAACAATCCCACTTCATGTGTGCTTCCTATTTTTTATTAACAAAATAATAAATAAAATAATAAGTTTTTAAGTTAGATCACTAGGATCAATAATGTGCTGATAAAAAAAGAATAAAAATAATAACAAGTTTGAATTTTGAAATTTTGAGGTATCACATCTAACCCCCCTTATAAATTAACACCATATTTGGTGTTATTTAATCTTGATATGGATCATTCTAGAACATAAATGGATATGATTTCTGCATATGATCCTCCATTTCCCTTGTAGCCTCTTCAGGACTAAGGTGCCTCCACTAGACATTTAATAATCTGATGGTTCGATTATAGAGTGTAATATCCCTCCTATCGAGAATGTGATCTAGCTCTATTGGGAACTTTCCCTCGGGTTCCACATGTATCATATTCCAATCCACAACATGAGTAGGATCATGTATATATGATTTTAATAATGAAACATGGAATATGTCATGCACGTTTACTGTGGCTGGAAGTGCAAGATGATAGTCTACATGTCTTATTCATGCAAGCACTTCAAAGGGACCACAATATCTAGGATCTAATTTACTATACCTGACTAGTCTTAAAAAACTTCATTTAGGACTTACTCTTATATACACATGGTCTCCAATATTGAACTCTCTTGGAGTTCTTTTGGAATCTGCATAACTCTTTTTCTTGTCCTGAGCTTCCTTAAAATTATGTTGTAAATGTTTCACTGTTAGTTCCATTTCCTTTAACATTTCATGTCCTATCATTAATCTCTTGATAGGATTACTCCAGGAAACAAGGGTGTTACATTTTATTTCATAAAGAATTTCAAAAGGACTAAGTTTATTTGAATCTTGGTAATGATTATTATATGTGAATTCAACCGAATGTAGATGTTCTTCCCATTTATTTGGTATACCCATAACATACATTCTGAGCATATCCTCTAATATTTGACTAGTCCTTTCAATCTTCCCATCCGCTTGAGGATGGTATGCAATCTTGAAGTTTAGTTGTGTATCTAAGCCTTTAAACAGGGCTTTCCAAAAAAATTCAGTAAATTTCGTGTCTCTATCTAAGATTACAGATTTTGGAATTCCATGTAGTTGGAATATTTCCTTCATAAATATATCTACTATATTAATATATTTATAAGTGGATTTAACTAGTATGAAGTGTGTTTCTTTACTTAATTTATCAACAACAACCATTATAGAATCATTATGTTTGCTACTTTTAGGAAAACCTGTTATAAATCCCATACTTATACTTTCCCATTTCAATTCAGGTACGTGTAAAGGTTGCAATAATCCAGTTGGATGTTGATGTTCAACTTTAACTTGTTGAAATTATATGCACTTAAATAAATATTCAACAATTTCTCCTTTCATTTTAGGCCACAAAAATTCCTTTCTTAACATAGTAATCATTTTCTAATAGGTAGGATGTCTAGAGTATGGATTTTTATGTAATTCATTCAGTATTAGTAATTTAATTTCCTTTGCTTCAAGTATATACAACCTATTTTTATACATCAACAGTCCATTTTTAGAAAGTTTCTGGTCTGATTTTTCTATTTCCGCTTGATTTTATGTTAATTTAGATTTAATACTTTGATATTCTATATCCTTTTCAGTTGCCATCTTAACATTTGCCTCTAAATCAGTTTCATAATTACTTCGCGTGACCCTATAAATCATATTTGGATGTTTTATCAAGGCACTAGCCACCTTATTTTCTTTTCCCTTTATATGTCTTATTTCAAAATTGTATTTTCTCAAGAAGGCTAACAACCTTGCTTGTCGAGCGTTGAGATTTTGTTTATCAAATAGATACTTCAGAGAAATATTATCTAGCACCAATAGGAATTTTTGTCCTATCAAATAGTGTCGCCACATCTTTAGTGCGTGTATTATCCCGAATAACTCTAAATCATGTGTTACATGATTCCTTTCGTGTTGCTTAAGCTTTCTATATTCGTAAGCAATTACATGATTATCCTACATTAATACTCCTCCCATCCCTTCAATGCAAGAATTTGTGCATACAACAGAGTCCTTGTATGAATATGCTACTTTTAGTATTGGAGTTGTTGTTAGGAGATGTTTTACTTTTTCAAAACTTTCTTGGCATTTTTCAGACCATATAAATTGTGTTCCTTTCTTTTGTAGGGATGTTATAGGATGATCAATTTTTCAAAACCCTTCAATAAACTTTCGGTAATAACCTGTTATACCCATAAATGATCTGATGTTTGAAATATCCTTTGGAATTGGCCAGTCCATAATGGATTTTATTTTCTCAAGGTCCACAACTATTCCTTATTTGGAACCTATGTGTCCTAAATATTGAATTTTATCCTTGTAAAAATCACATTTACTAATTTTAGCATATAGCTTTTGTTCTCTCAAGATATGTAGAACTATTCTTAAGTGTTCTTCATGCTTCTGTTCATTCTTTGAGTAGATTAGTATGTCGTCGATAAAGACAATTAAAAATTTATCTAAGTATTTACTTAGGATACTATTCATTAGACACATGAATGAGGTTGAGGCATGTGTTAACCCAAAGGGTATCACTGCAAACTCGTAATGCACATATCTCATTCTAAAAGTTGTTTTGTATATATCTTCGTCTTTAATTATTACTTGATGATATTCTTCTTGTAAATCGATGTTTTAAAACACCATCGCCCCACGTACTTGATCGAATAGATCATCGATGTGGGGTAAAGGATATATGTTTTTAATTGTCATTTTATTAAGTTGTCAATAGTATATACATAGTTGTAAGGTTCAATCTTTCATCTTGACAAATAGTATCGGTGCTCCCCAAGTGAATATAGTTGGTCGAATATAATTTTGGTCTAATAACTCTTGAAGTTGATATTTTAGTTCATTAAGTTATAAAATATTCATTCAATATGGATCCTTTGAAACTATCATTGCTCCAGGTAATAAATCTATGGAGAAATCTATCTCTCTATTAGTAGGAAATACAAGAATCTCTTGGAACACGTCTTGAAATTCTTGCAACATAAGGAAATTTTCTATATCCTTTTTACTTTCTTATTTTTCATTATCTATTAAATGAACATCAAATACATTGCATCCCTTACAAACACATCTTTTAACATGGAATGATGATATCTTCCTAATACTAATGGTTCTTGGTATTCCTTTAGTATTAATAATGTTACCATTGTCATCTACATAAGTAAATGTTTTATCATAATAGTTTAGAATTACCTTATATTTTTCTAACCAGTCCATACCGATTAATATATCATATTATCCTAGTTGCAAAAAATTCAAACCTTCTTGAGTTTTAAAACCATTCATACTAATTTCACATCCTTTAACAAGATTTGTAATTTTTCTTTTTTTTCATGTAGCAAGTTGTACTAGCCATGTTTTTAAAAAACATTATTTCTGTAACTTACAAATTTATACTATATTAGGTGAAATGTAACTTAGACTAGCACTTGGATCAATCAAAATGGAAATTGATTTATTATTCAGCATACCTTCTACTTTAACCATTGAAGTTTGATGATCTTCTTTTCTTCTCTCCAAGGCTGCACTAATCTTTGGGGTACTCCTTGCTATTTCACCAACTATAGTAGCTTCTCGAAATATATGTATATTGTTTTTCTTTTTCTTTTTGTGAGGACAATCTTTGAAATAATGTGGTTCACCACACTCCCAACACTTTACTGGTTCTTTTTGGGCAGTTTATTTATTATAAAAAGTTGTTGGTTTTTCATTTTTATTATCAGACGGGTTATAAGCCTTATTATTTCTGTAGTTATTTCCCTGAAACCCTTTTGCAACGTTCTTATTTAAAAACTTTCCTTCATTTCTTCATGGATCAAACCTTTCAACTTTATTTCCCTTCCAATTTGTATTATTTTCATTTTTGGTTGTATATTGTTCAATACACAATTTATCCTTACGCATAGCTTCTTCTAGAGTCTTAGGATTGTCAAATTCAATCCTATCTTTATATGAGGGAGGTAGGCAACTCAAAAAACATTGTATCTTTGGTTTTTCATCCACAATATATGGTACATAGGGTAATAAGCTTAGAAATTTGCTACAAAAGTCCTTGATAGTTAAATTCCCCAATTTCAGTTCATAAAATTCGTTAACCTTACTTTCATAATATTGTTTTGATAGATATTGTTTCTTAAAATATCTCTTAAAAAATTTCCAATTGACTTTACATTCCTTAATATTCTTTACCCTTTTTTATATCTTGCCACCAAATATCTTCCTTCTCAGTCAGATTATAGATAGCCATTCTTTCTTTAAGTTCACTTGAATAATTATATATCTGAAAGTATTTTTGCATCCCAAAAATTCAAGCTTCTGACTCTTCTCCAGTCTCAAACTCACCATTAAATATTGGAGGTTTTATATTTTTAAATTATCCCATAATTTCCTCATGATGCTTATGTTTCTTTTTAGTTATTTGTCCCAGTTTAGCACTGTCCTCACTTGAAGTTTTTTTTTTTTTTAAAACAGATTCTGGCATTGATTCCACGTGTTCAAATTTCCTAGACTTCTTGTGTAGATCAATTTTAGAATTACTGGAAAATTGACCTTTATTCTTGTTAGAATTTCAATTACACAATTTGTCTAATAGTATTGTGTTAAGTTCTTCTTATGTCTTTATAATTTGTTCATTATCTTCCTTAACATTTTTCAATTCTTCTCTTAGACCCTGTAAAGTCTAAATTAATTTTGATTGTTTGTTATCCCTACTTTCATTCAAATTAAACCATGTATTTCCTTCACCAATATTTCCTTGTTCGTGATTTTCTGGTTCATTTTGATGTGACACTTCTTCAGGTAGAATAGGTACTTCTGTCATCTTTCATGCAAATCAAAATATTCTTCCTAGTGGTAAGAAGAAATATAACAATAATAAAGTAGTCTTTGTAGTTGAATTCATAAGGCCAAGTGTGGTTCCTAAAGCTCTGATACCATTATGTCACATACCCAATTTTGTTTTTATTACATTAATTCTTAATTCAACTAAATAAGAGTCTTACTCTATTATTTAAATCTCAATAATAAGACATATCTTACCTTTGAAGGATTTTTTTTACCTTTAATAATTCCAAGTGCAAATAAACTTGCATGGACTACCTTATAGTCTTCATGTCACAATTTTGAATCTATGTTACAATTCTTGTGGTAGGGTTTTAATTCTATATTTCACTTCTCATGTATGGATTTTGTGTTAAAAACCTTCGTTGGTCACCCTAAGGGAGACCCTTGTCACAACCTTTCTTACTTTAACCTAAGTTGGTGGATTATACCAATTTATTACTATCATTGCAAGTAAAGGTGACTTGATCTGACCATCTCGACATGGGAACATAAGTGTAAGGATTAAATCATTAATAATATTGTCATTATGTTTGTTGGTCAGTGTTAATCATGCTTGGTGTTTAATATGGGAGTTTAATCATGCTTTGTGAAATAATTACAGGAGTGGTTGGAAGTTATTAGTTTTTGGGTTGGACGTACTATGTATTCATAAATGAACATCTATCCTTAACCATCTGTGGGGGTCCTTCTATGTGCCAATTTTGATTTCTTGGAACAAGAGATGGGAGGGTAAGTCTCGACCACTCCATGAAATTTTTGATATTTCACTTCATTGTTTAGCAATCTTCTAGAGGAAGACGAGTTTTCCTGCTGGTTCGAGTTAGATGTCACTAAGGTTTCATTTCTATGTCCTTTATTTTCCTTTACCATATGCATGGGGTTTTTATGTCACCTATTGAATCTGTGTGCATTCTATCTTTGATGTTTTATTACCTTCTCTCCAGTTTTCTTTGTCATTGGAAGCCTGGAATGACCCTGTTTAGAATTGATGTACTTATGTTTAACAGTCCCATTTTATACTCTATCGAGGGTGGTGGATCATCGAAATTCCTACTATCCTACGTGAATTTCCTTAACTCTGTATAAAAATCCATTCAATGTTGTTATCGTAACCTTATCCTAATTTTTGGTTTGGAAAACACTACTAATTATTCTGGTAATGGTTTTGTGTGCCTTGGTCTTATTTTGTTCATTGTTTTTATTTCTTTGTTAAGATAGATTCATTTGGATTCTTTACTAATGATGGGCCCCTTGTTGTTTACTAGGGTACCCATTAGAAAGGAAAGTTGTCTCTGGTTGGTTGAGGTATTCTTCTATAGGAAATCCATCTCAGTTTCAAGTTTCTCTTGGTAAGAATTTCATACCCTAACTCGTCATCATTCTCTTATGCAAGTTTTGGTTTATTTCTGTGACGTTTTGTGGGTTAATACAAGTATCATTCGACCAATATGGTAGGATTTTTACCCCAATTACCCATTCAAAAATCCTGTAAGTACCATTTAATTTGAATGTCTCTCTTTTCTTTTTAAAGTCATGAGATGTTTTTCTCAGGTGCTATACTAAATTTTGTATCTACGTCCCTTGTTGACATGTATTTCCTTTGGCTCCTCGGCTAGGGTACTCAGCCTTCAAAAGGTAACTCAGTTTCCATCATGGACCATATTTTTGGATGAGGATTTGATACTACTATTCATATTTTAAGTTATTTAGGTGGTTAACTAGCATAGATCAGTTGAGCCCATTTTGGTCAATATGTAATTTTCTTTGTATTCTAGGAGTTTGCATGCATAAGAGGGTTCTATATTTTTTTGTTGGAGTTTAATTTAGGAAAGAGATATTTCTCATATGTATTGAAGGGGAGTTTACTCCCGTAACTCACAGATTTGGGTCAACACAGTTGTAGTTCTATTAACTTATTTCATAAAGGAATTTTACCTGTTCTTTTTAGTGTATGTTGTGAGTACTCCTAGACTTTATTTACTATGTTTATATTATTCTCTTTTGTTATATTTTAATTTAACGAGGATTACAAAACTACCTGATTGTTTCAGTTGTTAAAATTATCATTGCGTTCTTTAATGATCAATATTCTTAACCTTCTGTTTATAATCAAGGTTTTAATCATGGCAGGAAAATTATCGTTTAGCCTT